>CAXIVM010000567.1:0-15000 GCA_964035705.1 Porites rus | reverse complement strand
GCCACCTTAAAAATGAAGGTGTGCGAAGCGAGAGCAGAGGATGCACATTGTCCTTCTGCTGCTTGAATGTGGCCTTTTGTTTACTTAAAAGTTCAAGACCTCCCAGCTGTTTCCACCTCTTCGCTTCCCAGTCTTCCCAGGGTTCATATAGGGAGCCAGGCCATTTTCAGAATCTTCTGGATTTGAGCTTTTCGAGTTCCTATTGAAGGGTATAGTTGGCGAGTGCGTCACCACCCGCTCCAAAAGCATCAAAGCATCGCCCCCCAGAGTTTACGTATATCTTTCTCCAAGAGTTTACGTATACCTTTCTCGGGCCACCTCCCGACCCCCGACCGACTTCACACATAGATAATTCCCATCCACATTCAGATGAAGCAAAAGCCAAACAATGCAAAATTCGAGGTGGCCTGGGACCAGAGGCTCGCTGCCCGAACTATTATATGTTCAGGCCACCTTAAAAATGAAGGTCTGCGAAGCGAGAGCAGAGGATGCACATTGTCCTTCTGCTGCTTGAATGTGGTCTTTTGTTTACTTAAAAGTTCAAGACCTCCCAGCTGTTTCCACCTCTTCGCTTCCCAGTCTTCCCAGGGTTCATCTAGGGAGCCAGGCCATGTTCAGAATCTTCTGGGTTTGAGCTGTTCGAGTTCCTATTGAAGGGTATAGTTGGCGAGTGCGTCACCACCCGCTCCAAAAGCATCAAAGCATCACCCCCCAGAGTTTACGTATATCTTTCTCAAGCCACACATGCACAGCAAACCACAGCTATGAAGTCTCATTCGTGCTTTGAACTTGTATAGGTGTGTAAGAGGTATAGCAACATAGCATTTATACGGACCCAGGGTAGCTACAATTCTTCAAAGCTGTGGTTTTCAAGCTAAATTCAAGGTGGCCTGAGACCAGGGTTTGCTGCCCTAAAACACTCTGTTCAGGCCACCTTGAAAATGAAGGTCAGCGAAGCCAGAGCAAAGGACTTTCCACCTCCTCGCTTCCCAGTCTTCCCAGGGTTCATATAGGGAGCCAGGCCATTTTCAGAATCTTCTGGATTTGAGCTGTTCGAGTTCCTATTGAAGGGTATATGTTCTCGTTGGCGAGTGCGTCACCACCCGCTCCAAAAGCATCAAAGCATCACCTTCCAGAGTTTACGTATATCTTTCCCGAGCCACACATGCACAGCAAACCACAGCTATGAAGTCTCATTCGTGCTTTGAACTGGTATAGGTGTGTAAGAGGTATAGCAACATAGCATTCATACGGACCCACGGTAGCTACAATTCTGTTCCCAGGTATCGCGCGCATGAGGCTTCAAAGCTGTGGGTTGCTGTGCGTGTGTAGAGGTTATCGAGCGGTTGACGGAAAGGGAACTTGAAGGACTATGCCTGGTAGCTGCGCTATAGCTACCCTGGGTCTCTATACCTGGCAAGGTGCCAACTACACCTTTCCATTCAGATGATGCAAATGATGCAAATTGCATTTCTTGCATCACCACCCCTCAAAAATCACCTCCAACACAACCTCAAAAAACCTTCCCTCGACGCACCCTCCTCCCCCAGCATGTGCCGAGTTTACGTGTACCTTTTGCGGGCCACCCCCCCCAGACCCCCTAACTACTCACTTCGTTCGCCAAACACAACTCCGCTGGCGCCTTCTACGAAGGCTGGCTTTCGTAATATTGACACCAGGACCATGAAAACAATGCGCATGTGGGATCTAGAGAAATGTCTTCTTCCAAAAATGGCTGAATGTCGTGTTCACATGGGGGCCCACTACATATTCTTTACTTTTAGCACACACCGCTGGTTGATGAAGGAAACATGGACCAAACAAGTATTGGCACCAATTTGTCAGAAGTGTCACTAGCGTTGCACCATTTTCAGCTGCTCTCCAAGGAAGTTGTCTGAACTCTGTGCCTTTTCTTCCAGCAACGCTTGAAACAAAAGACTTGTTGCAAGTCAGCTTTGGAAGGGTCATTGCTGCTGGCATGTGGCAATGTTTGCTAGCGCGGATCTAGCGCAGTGCTAGCGCGCGGCTAGCGCATTTTTTGGCCAGCGACTTTTCAAAACCTGACGACCTTCTGAACATGTCCTAAGTCTCAAACACTAGCGCAAGTCAAAGCACATTGCTTCTTTGGGAGTCTGAACAAGCTCCATCACCAGGATCACGCTCGGTTCAAGAACTTTATTCGTTCAAGGAGAATATGATGGACTATGGGTTCATTCGGATACACCAAAATACTGGTTCGTTCCTCCTAACCCCAAGCTTGATTTGGTGACCTGCTTGACCTATACTCATCATCAATCCCAATGCACGGTTCCCTGTTGTATTCTCTTCAGGAGCAAGGCCCCAGGCAGCGGCTTTCTCATCAGGCGACAGCTCTGTGTGATCCTGCTAGTGAAGAAGCAAGAGTGAAGAAGCAAGGCTCTAAATTGCGGTGGTCTGACAAGTTCACAGAAGCAAAACGGTGGCGAATTGAATGGATTGGTTTATAAGGGAACATCTACAGGCCCCAAACACTATGGCTTTCCAATTTCCAGTAGATTTCCCTGAAACCAACTCTGGGACTGATGAAACTGCTGCCTTAGCAAATGCCCCCCAGCTGGACAGAGTGATCATCTGCCGCCGTGTAGCCTCCTGAAATTTGTGGTCCCCTACACCTAACATGGACTAAACATGTCAAACAAAAGTGCATCAAATGAACAAACCAAAAAAAAACAATAAGAAACACACATACACAAACAACAATGAAAAACACCTACAAGTTGCAACGACACGACAAACACCATCACATCGATTCGATGTCCAGGATCCTCACTTTTTCTTGGTCCAAAACAGGTCCCATTCTGTCTGGATCCAACCAGTGCCTATTTCCGGTTTCGCCTGTCCCACTCCCTCCAACTTCTCCTTCGCATGGCGCCGGGGCGCTTTGGCCTCTTCAGGCCTAAGCGCCACACGTCGTACGGCCGCCACTCCGCGAGCCGCCACCCCCCACTCCACGAGCGCTTCGGCGTTTGGAAGGGATTCCGCGGTGGACTCCACAGACCAAAACGACGCTCCGAAGCATCACGGAAGCGGATGGCGTGGCACCCCCCTAGTTCGTAAAGGAAAGTCCTCTTCCGAACTCGGGGACCATGTCATTCACTTCCATGCGATGAGCTTCGGCAGAGTGAATGTTTGCTTTGCAAAAGACATCTAGTTCGTTCCAGTCTTCATCACCGGAGAGGGGGGAGTTCAACGGTCATGTCCAATCCGGCGTGTGCGGGCGTGTGGGCCATCAAATCTTTAAATAAGTCCTCATGTGACACCCCTGCAACCGATCCCATGGACCGAAGACCATTCACCGAAGACCATGTTCCGAAAAAAAAAAAAAAAAAAAAAAAAAAAAAACGTGGGTTGGAGGGTCCATGTGGTCTTCTGTGGTTGGAGGGTCCATGTCCCTATATCATCCTATATCCCTCAACCTGTATCCCGGAGAAACACCATTGGCCCTGTTGCTGTTGTCACGTGTGGCCATATGTGGCCATTGTTCACATTGGATTCTCATCGCTACCCTGACTGCAAACAGCTGCCCATCATTGAAGTACACCCACCATCATCCACCATGTTTTTTGTCAGGTCTTTTTCTACGAAAAGGCTTCGCTGGCAAACCCTCTCTTGAACGTCCTGAGTCCTAATAAACCTGCTTCATTGGAAGATGAACCGCACAGAGTTTCTCCTTCAAATTCTGCGCCTGGAAATCCCTTCCCTTCCAGTTTTCTAACTCCTCACAATTTACCCGCGCCACCAGGTCAAGATAAAAACAGGATGCTCCAAACCGTCCTCATCTGAGCCATGTGAGGGAGAATGTGTGCTCGCAATCAAGGACATCCTGTCCATCGGCCTGCTACCTTTTCAACCACCCACCTCAACCGCCTCACTATCGACCTCATGGTCCACCGCAGGGTGATAGCAAGCACCGGTCCTGCCATGCAAATTCTGCCGTGCGGCGCTTGGAGTTGTGCATCCGAGACCATCAAGGGGATGGTCTCCTGCGAGCAGGAAGAGCAGGGCCCCGTGCGGGGAGGGCAGCCGTCAACGGAAGCCACCAGGCAGATGTGCAAACTTGGGATCGAACATTAAGGGGATGTTCATGACTTCCAGCAGTCGAAGAACACTTGGTTGTGTTCTCTCGTTTGGTGGGTGTATACCTCGCCATTCATGACTTTACCATCATTTATCTATTTCAAAGTTAGATCGGCCATCTGAATGGTCAGCCCTTCTCACAGGCCCAGGCCAGTTCTGAGTGTATTTGTTGGTTTTCTTCTCTCGATCGTGAAAGTGCCGCAGTAGCAAACCCGGCATCCACATATTTTTTTTCCAAAGAGGACAGGTTTTGGTCGGCAAGCTTCTCACTGTTGAGAGCAACCCACCCTTCAAGTATTTCCTTCTAAGTGATGTCGACCGACTGTTAGAGCTGTGAGCAGCTGGTGATTTCTGAACCCGGTGCACCGAGTATTCCTCGGCTCTCGGCTCCCTCGACCGTCGCCGTCCCGGCGATAAACCTCTGCGAACACAACTTGCAAGAAACAAGGTCCTTGCTTGAGGTATGTCAAACACGTGACGCAAAGAATCTGAATCTCAGCAAGTTTCGAGCTTTTCATTTATATATGTATCAACTCAGTCCTTGGATGTCCTGGGTCAGGTAAAATACATTGCAGGAATGTTGGCAATTGGTGTTTGCTCATTTGCTCATTTTGCTGTTGTCCGTCATGACACTGTAAAGGGTGCCATGAGTTCTCTCCCTGTTCTCGACCACACCTCCACAGGTGCTGTACGGGCGCCCAACCATAACACAGAACCCTATCCCGACGTTGTACGTGTGCCTCCATCTTCAACGAGGGCACCTTTGCCGCATGAGCCGCCGCCGCCCCCAGCAGCGGTGGCCGTGGTCTGCGAAATGCGGGGCGCGGTGGGTGTGGGGGGTCCAAACAGTTTTCTTCCAAAAGGGAATCCACCAAAAAACAAGAACTGGGTGGTGGTTTCAACTCATGAACAAAAAATAGATTCGTAAGTGGGTTCAATCCTCCCAAGCAAAGGTGGAACATAAATATAGTTACACCCCATATAGACTCATATATACTCCCCGGAATCATGGCAATGGCATGGCCCCGGAAAGAGTGATCATGAGTCTTCCGAATACCAAACAGGTGGTGAGCTCCGCTTGACTATTTCGAGTGGAGAACACCCAAGAACCCACCTGTTCGGTCTTCGGACACTGGGCCATCCGGAACCCGGGACCATTGCCATCCATGTCCATGACTTGTCCCAGGGAGTGTATCTGAAACCACTGTCCATGATGATTCCACCAAGTCCAATGAGACGAACTGTTCCAAAGCAAACAGTGACCATCAATCATTCTCATCCAACCCCCCGAAAAGAATGGCTTCCCCACCCACCTCTTTTTGCGATGACCGGCCCGACCAAAGCTACCCCCCTTTCGGAGGGCGATCTCGTGGATCGTCCGGTCTCTCGTCGTTCCACCCAGCTGCAGTGGTTTTCAGGGTCCATGTGGTCCTCTGCAGGAGGGTAGATCCCTGACATGACCCTCCATGTTCAAAAAGACCTTGGGGTGGTGTGTGATTGTGTGATCAAATCATAGGGGTCACTCAGCTTTTAGGCATAGAATGGTCCACCTGGGCGAAGGGGTTTGAACATCCCAGAAAAGCAGGGTCCTGGACCGTCTAAGACCCTCTGCGTCTGGATGGTCTGCATTGTCTCTTTGGTACCATTCTATCGAGACAAGAGGTCTTCCATGGACATTCAAGATCTACTTAGATCGAAGTCTGTTCGTGCAAGATTCACGAACAGTAGCAGCAGGACTCGACCTACAAATGCAACCAGTCGGTTCCACTTGCAGGAATATGTTTCCTTGTGGGAGTATCTAGCCCCAAATTCAACGCATAGGTGCAGCCATCTTCTCAAAGGGTGTGTCCTTCCAGGGCTTGGGAGTGCACACAAAGTCTTTGGAGCGCTCAACAAGGCGTCTGCTTGGTTTGACCGGAGGATGACTGACAGCCGATGCAACATCAACACAAAGACTGCAGGTCTGTTGGTCTATTGAGCCCATCGATGATCCATCATGCTTGGTCTTGCATGAACCCATGCAAGAATGGTCAGCGGAAAAGAATCTTTTTTAGTAGTCCTCCAATAGAAACGCGAATTCCACTACGTTCTTAGTGGGGATCTATCTATTTCGGAGTCTATTTTGGTCGAAGTATGTCATGCACATCCTCGGTTTTGAAGTTGATCTTCGCCAGAAACCGATGAAAGTCCATCCCTCCTGGCACTTCTCTGAGCCCATCCGTCCCAAGAAGAAGGCACACTACATGGAAGCGACCCCCAATGGCCCAGAACATGGGCGGAACATGGAACATGGTTGATCTCCAAACATGTAAACATGTGTTACATATTGTTGTCATAGACTATGACTTTGTCCTACTGTTGATTGGGGAGGAAATGGATCTCTGGACCTATATAGAGAATCCAATTGAAGGACACGAGCTTCCATCAGCTGAGGACACGAGCGTGAAGTGCGCATTGGAGAGCTGATCCAACTTAAACCTCGGCTGGACGGTCTGGAGAGCGTGATCATCCCGCGGCATTCACTTCGTCCACGACCCGTCGAGCTCCACGACCCGATATGCGTACATTGACCGCCGCCCCGATGGTAGAGATATATATGGAAAAATCATACAAAAAGGGGGAACAACCAATACAACTGAATTTGGAATCAAGTTGAAATGTGGTACCAAAGTCGCACTAAACAGGATCACAAAATCACAACATGTTCTTTGAGGGCCATGAGGTTATAGTTCTTGTATTGGCCACATGGGTTTGTGGATCTTTGGCTTTGGACACTGTTCCTATTCTATCACAAGAACTCTTGAAGCATGTTTTCCATGGCATCTTCCCATTATTCATTTCAACACGACGCAGCATGTTGCCATGTTCGGGTGCTTTTGAAGAACCCCGGTCTACCGGTCCTATGTGGGTCAAATCGACTGCAACCTTCGAGTCCGGCCCGCCGAAGCGGGCGGGAGGTTTCGACCAAAACGTGACGTGAAGGGAGGAAGTAGGAGCTCTCAAAGGTGAAGGGAGATGGTGTTGGAGGTGAAGAGGTGAATCGGCGGCAAAGACCCTTTGAAGTCAACACAGTGAATCGCTTGGGAGAACTTTGCCAATTTTTTTCTGCCCATTTCATCAATTCAAGCAACACCCTTGAACGCGAGGGCTACATGGCTAGCCCTTTGTGTAGGCCGCCGGGCATGACTCTGGCGAAAAGCTCTTTGAGCTCCGCTTTCTCCTGAAACCGGTCTTCTAGCGACCTCTTTCATTTTTGTTTCTTGGCGAGACACTGTGTGAGTGAAGGTCATAAATCTTTAGACAGGGGATACCATGATATATACTTATATTGAGTTTCTTCGGTTTTGGTAGAACAATACAAGTGTGTTGCATCTTTTGAGAACACCTCTTCACTTGCTCCTGTGGATAGCCTTGGAATGTTTCTCTTTTCGACGGCACAACTAAATGCGGTAGTTGTTTGGATTTGCGATTCAGTACCCGTGAACAATAATGAAAAAAACACAACTGCTGATCTTGGAAGCTGAACGACATCCTTGATCTTGATGTTTTTTTTGCAATGCACGACCCTAATCCACCAGGATTGGCCTGAACTACCAGGCAGCACCACTTCAGAAGCACAAGCGCTCTGACAGCACCATCCGCTGCGTCCACTGCAAGACAGCAGAACGGCATAGCATATTATGCTTTCAGCACACACAAGGTGCCTAGCCACCACAACCATTCCAAACAAATTCAGCACACTTCGTCTAGTAGGAAAGCTCCTTGAGTCACTTTGGAAACACCCCACAACGGCCCGACGGCCCAATGACCCAGCGGACGGCCCAACGACACCACTTCACCTGCGAAGCTCTCGACGATCCATCGGTGCGTCGGTGTTTTTTGGTTTTCCGTCGCGGTCCCGGTCCTTATCTTCCGCTTTCTCCGCGTCGGTTTGGTGGCCGAGCATCTCTGCCTGAGGTGAAACTGGAGCGAAGAAGGAGTGGTGCCCGGGTGATCTCTGCGGGTGCTCACCTCAAGGACGTGGGAGTAGTAGTCCACAAGAGGTAAACTACTATCTATCCTGAGATTCCCTCATTCCTTTCAGCTCGCACCTGTCAGCTACACCCAATGCCAAGTAAGGATTCCGCGATAAGGACAAATCATGGGTTGACCCTGCTTTGAAAATTGAGATCTTCGCAGGTTCATCAGCTGAATTGACAAATCATATATCATATATGTGCACCCTTTTAAGATTCCAACCACCATTAACAGGCTTTACCGTGCTTAACCAAACAACCGTTGTTGAACTATGTTTTACTAAGGATTTTACACTACAACACCAGCTCAACCTTTTTCAATCGTCGAACGGAAGCCTATAGATTGCACCTACACAACTATAAGGGCAAGTTGATCAGTAAGCAAAGAGGGCCAGACGGTGAGCATGAAGGAAGAAACAACAAGTCCATCCAACAAAAACACTTCAGGAGCGTTCGGACGCTATAGCTAGGGGCTCCTGGCATCGCTACGAATGAAGCGTTCGGACGCTATGAATAGGGGCTTATGGAGTCAACCACCCCTGGTCCGTCCGGTGGAACCGCCATGGACCACATGTTCGTCGACAGGTCCCGCGGATCTACGCTCACGACCTGCCTACGTTGAACGTAGGCTACGAGGCTTCCCACGAGAAGGATGACATGGAAGGAGCAAGCTGATACTGTTCCCAAGCAGCAGCTTTGTCCAGAACATCTGCAAAAAGAAGAGACCAAACACAAAAAACCTACTGGTCCCTTAGTGTTCCTCAGTTTCTTCCAAGTCCATCCGTTTAGGCACACTACCTACGACAAACCCATGAACTTCTACTTGGTACAAAACCACCAGAATGTTTTTTGATGTGTTATTTATCTCGCTCCCTTCGATGCCAAACACACCATTTCCACTGTCCCGCCATCCATCTGCTTCTCGTGTGCCGCGCAGTTCGCGCGCGCAGTTCGCCCGCGCAGTGCTGGAGCAGATGGTTCCGCGCCTCATACTGCTTGGCGTAGATGTCGCCCAAGCCCACACGGCTCTTCTCGAAGTTCAACGTCTCCACGGCCTCCTGCGAAACGGGTTTCGTTCCGACGGACGGTGAGCGAAGGTGAGCGAAGCTTCACGAGACAAGGTTCCGGACCATGTCCAGGCCCCAGAGAAGAGCAGTCAGAAATGAAATGGTTCCATAATTTCTATGTTCTATAAGTTCTATACCGACTATCTAAATAATATATCTATGTTCTATGTTCTATGTTCTATACCGACTTTCATAATTTCTATGTTCTATAAGTTCTATAGACTATACATTATCTATCTAAATAATATATATACATAATGTTTGAGGGTATTCACCTGATCACATGTCCATCTAGTTCGGTGCCGCTGTCTAACAACCGTCCTCACGCCGAGGCTCTCTTCGGCCGTTGCGAAACGAGTGAACTCCCGGTACCAGTGGTAAGTGGATTCTGTCATTCACAAGTTCACAAGTGGATTCTGTATATATAACTAACTTCAGGTATGATGTCTATGTTGCTAATGCCGAACAAAATTCATGTTGCATCCACGGCTGTGTCGGTCATTTCCCATAACAAACCAATTGTTCGTTGAATCTTGCTGCTGAAGGGGGCACGATAGCATAAGGCCAACAACTTGACAGGAATGGCTGTGAAGCCTACCACTTGGTGCAACAATGGGGGTGGAAAACCTTGTGAAGCTCACATGCAATCATTCCTTCCTCATCCTCTACCGCTCCCCCATCCGCAGGGTGCCTCTTCCCCCGTCTGCGCCCGTTGGGAGGGCGGCAACTGAGCTTTCCGAACCTGAGAAAGGGAGGCTGGGGGCTCCAGTCGTACCTCCTCAGAAGGTATTTGGACCCTCCAAACCCACCCCAAACACCTTCTTAGAAGGTACTTGGAGCTCTAGGGATAAAAGAGAGCGTTGGTGAGTTGCGTCAGGCACATAGTGGAGAAGTGCAGTCGTGCTGTTCTTGCAAGGCTCAGTGTTTGCCTTGCGTGTTTGCACCGACAAGGGGAAAAATGAAATATCTTTTACATGAGAGCAAATAGCAAGCGAGGCAAGCAAGACGACCCGCCAAACACCTCTTCCAAGTGGCCACATCATCGAAGGCTTCATCCCAAACGCGCTGTTTGATGATGGCCTCCAGGGCGGAAAAAAGGCGCTGTCCCCGTGGCATCAAAAGCGCGACCGCGAAGACCCAGGACGTTTTGGAAGCTGCGTCCGTCACCGACTTGCAAGTCCTAAATACCACACATCACCACAAACGGATCACGCGAAGTGCCAGATCCTGGCTGGGTGGCACAGTTTACCTGCGCAGCTACCTCGATAGGATGGAAGAAACATGTCATTCTCGAGGGACAAAATCTACAGATCGCCCTACTTCCCCGTCTTCAAAATCGGAGTTTCCCCGGAACAATCTGAATCTTAAACATATATACTTCTTTTACCCTGAGGGCCTGCGGCAAACTGCTGCAATCAACATCTCCCTCCAAAATGCCACTTGGTCGGCCGAAGTATTGCACCTCCAAGTCGAACTTCTTGGCTTTCGCCAAGGCATCAGCGCCAGGAGCATCCTCCATGGCCTGCCAGTGCAATATTCGGTCAGCAGGTAGTCCATAGACTAGGCCCCAACTACATAGAAAAGTACATTCCCACTAAAAATGTATTGGAAACCGTTTCTATCTATTTGGGGACCTTTATAGATCTATACCGCAGGGGTATAGTGGATGACATGCTCGGGGTGGCACAGTTTTGAGGCCTCATGAGCCTCAAAGATCTTGTAGGTGCCACTCTTTTCTGGGCTTCTACTTGTAATTATTAGCATCGTTCTACAGACACGCTTAATTTGTGTCTTGTTGTTGTGTTCTTCTCGTTCTTGTGTGTTTTTGTGTTTTGGTTTTGTCTTATGTTTTTGTGTTCTCGTTGTTCTTAATTAAAGTATTGTGTCATTTTTGTTGTGTTACTTTTCTTGTTTTTTTCTTCTTCTGGACCTTGCGCCGCCGATGCGAAGATCGTCAACCAGCTTCCCATCATCCACACAGCAGGAACTCTATGGTGTCCGTGGCACAGTTTCATCTGCCGTCGTTCTTGAGGGCTGTCAGGCCACGCAAATCCTGGAAAATCCTTCAAAATCCCTCCTCGACCTGTTAAGTTTCTTGGTGCGTGCCAAGTTGGAGGCCCAAAGAGTCATTTAAAATAGCCAAAGCAAGTTCTCACGAGTCAAGTTTCCCAATGAAACCTTGGTAAGTTTACGTTGTACAAGTGGGACGGCCTTGTTAGGGTCAACTTATCTTTGGTGTATAAGAAGAACCCAGGGCACTCCAGATTTCCATTCAGGTGAAGGCAGTTTTCGTGATCAAGGTTGCTATGGCTGTCCAGCCATCAGGTTACGATTACTTGCACTCCCTACCTCTGATGGCTGGCTTCTGCAGCTTGATAATGTATTCGCATTGGGACGCACAATCAAACATCTTGGGCCAAGCAATCCTCTTTGTTTAAACAACAAGATGGAGCCCACGAACCCGAAATGCAAACACGTTCAAAAAGCTACATATGTCCAAATGACACTCTTGTAGGACACTCTTGTGGGACACTCTTGTGGGTCACTCTTGTAGGAAGCTCTTGTGGGACACTCTTACGGACACTCTTGTGGGACACTCTTGTGGGACACTCTTGTAGGACACTCTTGTGGGGCACTCTTGTGGGGCACTCTTGTGGGGACACTCTTGTTAGGAAACTCTTGTGGGACACTCTTGTAGGACACTCTTGTGGGACACTCTTGTAGGGCACTCTTGTGGGACACTCTTGTGGGACACTCTTGTAGGAAACTCTTGTGGGACACTCTTGTGGGACACTCCTGTAGGACACTCTTGTGGGATACTCTTGTGGGACACTCTTGTGGACAGACTCTTGTGGGACACTGTTGCGGGACACTCTTGTGGGACACTCTTAAGGGACACTCTTGTGAGACACTCTTGCGGGACACTCTTGTGGGACACTCTTGTGGGACACTCCTGTGGGACACTCTTGTGGGACACTCTTATAGGACACTCTTGTGGGACACTCTTGTGGGACACTCTTGTGGGACTCTCTTGTGGGACACTCTTGTAGGACACTCTTGTGGGACACTCTTGTAGGACACTCTTGTGGGACACTCTTATAGGGCACTCTTGTGGGACACTCTTGTGGGACACTCTTGTAGGAGACTCTTGCGGGACACTCTTGTGGGACACTCCTGTAGGACACTCTTGTGGGATACTCTTGTGGGACACTCTTGTGGGACACACTCTTGTGGGACACTGTTGCGGGACACTCTTGTAGGACACTCTTAAGGGACACTCTTGTGAGACACTCTTGCGGGACACTGTTGCGGGACACTCTTGTGGACACTCCTGTGGGACACTCATTTGGGACACTCTTGCGGGACACTCTTGTGGGACACTCTTAAGGGACACTCTTGTGAGACACTCTTGCGGGACACTGTTGCGGGACACTCTTGTGGGGCGCTCCTGTGGGACACTCATTTGGGACACTCTTGCGGGACACTCTTGTGGGACACTCTTGTAGGACACTCTTGTGGGACACTCTTGTGGGACACTCTTATAGGACACTCTTGTAGGAAACCCTTGTGGGATACTCTTGTAGGACACTCTTGTGGGACACTCTTGTAGGACACTCTTGTGGGACACTCTTGTAGGGCACTCTTGTGGGACACTCTTGTGGGACACTCTTATAGGACACTCTTGTGGGACACTCTTAACTCTTGTGAGACACTCTTGTGGGACATGGTTGTGGGACACTCTTGTGAGACACTCTTACGGGACACTCTTGTAGGACACTCTTGTGGGACACTCTTGTAGGACAGTCTTGTGGGACACTCTTACGGGACACTCTTGTTGCACACTCTACACTCTTGTGGGTCACTCTTATGGGACACTCTTGTCGGACACTCGTGGGACACACTTGTGGGACACTCTTGTGGGACACTCATACGGGACACTCTTGTGGGACACTCTTGTAGGACACTCTTGTGGGACATGCGGGACACTCTTGTGGGACACTCATACGGGACACTCTTGTGGGACACTCATTTGGGACACTCTTGCGGGACACTCTTGTAGGACACTCTTGTGGGACACTCTTGTGGGACACTCTTATAGGACACTCTTGTAGGAAACCCTTGTGGGATACTCTTGTAGGACACTCTTGTGGGACACTCTTGTGGGACACTCTTGTGGGACACTCTAGTAGGAAACTCTTGTGGGACACTCTTGTAGGACACTCTTGTGGGATACTCCTGTAGGACACTCTTGTGGGACACTCTTGTGGGGCACTCTTGCGGGACACTGTTGTAGGAAGCTCTTGTGGGACACTCTTGTAGGACACTCTTGTGGGACACTGTTGCGGGACACTCTTGTGGGACACTCTTAAGGGACACTCTTGTGAGACACTCTTGAGAGACACTGTTGCGGGACACTCTTGTGGGACACTCCTGTGGGACACTCATTTGGGACACTCTTGCGGGACACTCTTGTGGGACACTCTTGCAGGACACTCTTGTGGGACACTCTTGTGGGACACTCTTGTGGGACACTCTTGTAGGACACTCTTGTGGGACACTCTTGTAGGACACTCTTGTGGGACATGCGGGACACTCTTGCGGGACACGCTTGTAGGACACTCATACGGGACACTCTTGTGGGACACTCTTGCGGGACACTCTTGTAGGAGACTCTTGTGGGACACTCTTGTGGGACACTCTTGCGGGACACTCTTGTGGGACACTCTTGCGGGACACTCTTGTAGGAAACTCTTGTGGGATACTCTTGTAGGACACTCTTGTAGGACACTCTTGCGGGACACTCCTGTAGGGCACACTCTTCGTACGAGACTTCCTCCAAAAGTCACACGTCAAGTCTCCAAAACGAGCGTTTCGTATGAGACTTCCTCCAAAAGTCACATGTCAAGTCCCCAAAACGAGCGTTTCGTACGAGACTTCCTCAAAAACTCACATGTCAAAGTCTGCAAAACGAACGTTTCGCACGAGACTTCCTCCAAAAGTCCATCGGAGCACACACATCATGCAGCCCTGCCGAGCAGTTTCGCGATTCCAGCCCCTCCAAACGACACCCGCTCACACGCCAATCCCAATGTGACAGCGACATTCACCTCTACCACAACTCACAACCTCCCAATTCCCTGCGCCTGCCACGAATCTTTCCGCGTCCACACGTCTAACGCGCACAAAGTACTGCGCCTGCCACGAAATGTCACCTCCGTCACACATCGCAGCCTCACGATTCCCTGCGCCTGCCACGAAATCCCACTTCCACACCTCAAAACCCGCACAAAGTACTGTGCCTGCCACGAAAAGTAACATTGTCATCTCATGTGAGCTTCAACAAAATTTGCACCCACCACACGTTTAGAATGATTTCGACCCGTTCTGAGCACACTCCCATCCACCAAAATCGCCATTTCAGCTGAGACTTGTCACGAAAACAGAGCTTCGATGCCACACCCTGAAATGCAAATCCCAATGGCACGGCCACATCCAACACCCCAAAAACACGACTCTCCAAACGCTAATCCCAATGGAACTGCGACGCAAACTGCGGATCTCACAAAACGCTGCGCCTGTGCAGCGAAATGCATCACGCTTCTTGCGCGACATGTGTTTTTCACGCAAATCACAATGGACTCGCGTCGCAAACTCACACGTGACACATCCATGCATAGTCACGTGCAAAAGCTTCCCCCAATGGCAGCGCCTTAGCGCTCTACTGCGAACGGTTGCGGACGGTTGCGGACGGTTGCGGACGGTTGCGGACGGTTGCGAACGGTTGCGGACGGTTGCGAACA
>CAXIVM010000565.1:0-12000 GCA_964035705.1 Porites rus | reverse complement strand
TGTGAAAACTCTGGAATCTCCTGAGCCCAACAAATGGGAAACGGAAACACGGGAAAACCCTTTTGGATCCTTTTCCGGAAGTTGACTTCATTCAACACCCGTCTATCCTATCAGCATGTTTGGGTCCAGAAGATGCGCGCTGCTAGAGCTTTGTATCTGATGGAGCTGCAAAGGAAAAACTATGGAACACTAACCAAAACGCGGTGTTGAAATTCCTGACTCTCTTTCTGTAGAAAGGACATACTGTTGATGGACAAAATCCTGCACCACTTTGCGCACAGTTTTCTTGCTGCCCTCGTTCTCCCTCGTTAACATTGGGGCCACCACAGGTGCAGGATTTCGTCCATCAACCGTATCACAAGTGACCCGATGTCATTTGATGTCACTCGCAACAATTGCAAGTGACATTATGGGAAAACCATCATACCCATTCTGGATCGATGTCCCAAAAAAGGCGACACCGAATGGAATCGGGCCTGCACAAACAAACCCATCACGGTGGTGGAAGTGGCATGGGACCCTGGCAGACTCCAACCCTGCGGGTTAGACGACAGGGCAAAAGCGGAAGGAAGCCGAGTGGTTTTCACTTTGAGAAACCAAAAAACAAACAAGCACTCCTGTGCTAAAAGCAGCAAGCTCCCTTACAGCCAAATCATCCTAAACGGATCTAAACGGGGTCAGCTTCACTGCACCACCGAGGAGTCCGCGGAGTTCGCCCGCACAACTTCGACGCACGACTTCGCACAGCCAAGCTGCGAGGCATGACTTCCTTTTGGTCGTCAGCTTCGCCTCGGTCAGCTTAGCGCTTTTGGAAGAGCGCAGGCATCTTCTCGCACGAGAATCCGTGGACATTCCACGAGACATTCCATCAAACTGTCGTGATTTTGCCTCGGTGAAAGAGGGGTTAACTATGGTTGACTGCTAGGCATCTGCAAACTGACTCGGTTCATGGCGTGTTGTTTCATAGTTTATGACGGCTTAATGGATGTTGTTGTTGAGGGTTGCTGATCATCAGGCTTCCATGAGTGTATTTGTGCTTCTTAAAGAATTCACCTGCCAAACAGCAAAGTGCTTCATGACCATGCCAAGGAGAGTTTATTCGTCGCAAGGACAGCCGAGTTCAGCACTTACAATGCCTCACACCCTAAACCCGCCTGGCAACCACCCACCCCAAGCACCGAAAACACCAGGCAGGCAAGCAGCCCGAACAGGAAAAAAAGAACTAAGAGACATGTGAAACCAAATGTAGACTCTGATACTCTTGAAGACTCTTGACTAAAAACCCTCCCATTCTTGTGAAACCTCTTCATATTTTTTTCATTTTTTTCTGGGATTATATGAATCAGCCTACATGACCTGAAACATATTGGACCACCCGGACGTTGCGAGATTGGGCTCCGCACTGGTCCCTTCAGCTCGAGACCCCTTGGCGTCTGAAGACAAGGACTGTGTCATCCTCCCCATCTAAACTTTAAACAAATTGAATGAACAACTAATTTATACTTTAATTCATTCAATGATTATGCATGATGAACTCTCTTTGTGCATATTATGCATAAATCTTGAATACTTGCATATAGCGTCCGTCTATATCAATAACACATCAACGAGCTGGCAGCTCCAGCTCCGTCTCCCCCTAGTTCCACAACACTGTGTTGGACCCCCCGTCCCGACCCACGGCCATTGACCCACCTCGCCTGTTGGTCTTCAACAGGCGTCACCTGGTCGCGTCGTCCACGTCGACCGGGGGGTGACCAGGAGGCTCATGCAAATGCTGATCACGCTGACATGTCACGGACTCCTGACCCATGTGTTTTGCATGCATCCATCCAGCATTCTCATTGACAGTGATATATGCTGGCCCATTTGGTGACTCTGTCAAATGCGTGGAATCCGCTGGAACCTGCTTGGACACCAAGAATACCTACACCTATAGAAGATGTCTGATGCTACTCACCCAGGTCTTGGAAAGGTTCCAAACAAAGATCTGATTGTGGGTCAACATCCGGGCACCCTGGTTGACCCCGGGTCATGGCCGAACAGATTCCTCTATGTTTGGGCAGCAGACTCTCCACCCCACAGAGACTCGGATGGAACAGTATTTCTGCATGCCCATGTCTATCCAACTCCTGAATTCTGGGCGAAATTGAGAACACCGCCCGTGGGCTGCTACAAGACATACCAGCGCCTAATGACATCAATTCATCTGCAGGAGGTTTTGGGAACAAAAAAACGATCACCAAATCAGCCCATGCCATGCTCTGGTCGCACTCCTTGGGCACTCTGGTCTACGAGTACCGCTGACAACTGCCTGATCAACTTCCGCTTCGTGGCCCATGCAGCACTTCGCCTGGAAGGGCCGGTCGTTCGCGCGCGGAGCGCCTGGAAAGGAGGTCATGCACTCGCGAGCCACGAAGGCCAAAGAGGGCCAGAGCAGTGATTCTGAGGCGAAGGCAACATGACGACCTCAACTGCAACATGACGACCTCTTCTTAGATCTTCTTAGTAAGAAGCTTGTTCTTAAACAATAAGTGCATGCCTGGGCTATGCCCTCACCAAGAGCATCATCTTCCCTTCTTGGGCTTCTTCAAGCACTCCAAAAGCAGCCCCAAGCCCCCCTACGATGTCTCTGATTGATTCCCCTTTCAACAAAACAACATGTCGTGCTCCCATTCCAGTCCGGACCCCTCTCCTTCATCCACGGTCCTTACCTTCAGATTTCTCGCGGCCCAAACGTGGAACCACGCCTGCATTTGATGGATCCTCTTCTCGTACCACTCCACAAACCTCAAATGACTCAGCAGCCATGCAGCCCACACAGACAGGTGTGAGCGTCAACACTGCCAGGCGGCAAACGAATTCTTCAAACCTCCAGACCTGTAAAAGATTATTTTAGACACCCACATTCCTTGAAAGGTCTTGACACTCCCTGAATTCCCATCAATCACATATTAAGCAAATAAACAACAATATAAAACGTATCGCCCCCATGACGAGTGGCTGGATGAGAAAGCCGATGCCGCCGGTCATACCGATGATGACCCCTGTAAGGCCTGGACGATCTGCAGGGAAGGAGAGATCGCCACCGTTGAGAAGAACCCACTAAAATCACTCATTTGTGCATCCTCTATCATTAGGTGGTTTCTGAGCTCCTAAGACAGCCCATGCAGCCCAGTTGTCCCATCATGGTGTTGGAAGACACTCGAAGTTATTCACTAGCTTCATGATCTTCATGTTCATACACTCATGCTCAATGCACAATACATCACAATACTCGACCTGTTCTGAACAGCTCCGTCTCAAACGGCTGGTTCTCCCTGCCAAGTGGCCCATGTCCAGCACACCGATGAGAGTCGCACTGAGCCGGCCGTGCCATCGCAACGGGACGATGTTCACCAGCTGGATGCCACAGACCTCACTGCACTGCTTCGGAGAACGAAGCAGTAAGCACCCGTGCCACGAGCCGCTCGGTGTTTTCACACGGACGAACGACGAGGAACGACACCTCGGTGCCCGGCATTTCTGCGGGGGTCGGCGTTTGCCAGTTCGATGAAAGTCATCAACATGGAATCCCTTTTCAAACACTCCACGGATGTGTTATATATATAATATGGCTACTTTGGGGTGGTTTAGGGGGTGAATGTAGGTACCCTAGGGCTCCTGGCCTACCTCCGTTTTGATGGTTGGAGTGGGTGCCAGGGGGGTCTAACCATCTGAGAATGGTTGGAGCCTTAGGGCTATCGATTCCAGCGCGGCTGATTAACTGAGTCGACTCAGTGTCTTGTTGAAAGAAAGCCGGCCGTCAAGGCCTTGAGGACCCAATCCGTTGTGACCCACCAGGAGCAAAGAGATTCAGAATGACTCTGTTGAACCAAAAAACTTCTGGCCGGTTCACATTCCCGGTATGGCTGGTCAGTGTGAGTCAAGACATCTCATCGAAATAATATGACATATGATGCAAGAAATCTACTTTCGAGGGTGAGTAAATCAATTGCTTGAAATATCTTGACATTGAGTTTGCGGTAACT
This sequence comes from Porites rus, assembly GCA_964035705.1. Classification (NCBI taxonomy): domain Eukaryota; kingdom Metazoa; phylum Cnidaria; class Anthozoa; order Scleractinia; family Poritidae; genus Porites; species Porites rus. The sequence continues at coordinate 7,972 of CAXIVM010000565.1, read as the reverse complement.
ATTGTTTTTAACAATTTATATGCACTGATTCTATTCGATAGTTGTTCCCCCAGCCACCAGCTCCTCGAATTGCCAGCTCTCCAAGTTTTTTTTCCATCTTGATTGTGTCATGAAAGGATGCCAAAACCAACATTAAGAAACCCCAATCCAGAGCCTAGTTTTACTAGCAAATGTCATATCCGAACCGTCCACAAGAATCTTTCTGGACTCTACCTATCACCAAAGATGGTGCTTTCTTCACATAAAGATTGACAGCACAACAAACACGCAAAGCAAAGAACAACATGAGCGCGATGGACGCTTCTCTTTTGTGGCGCCATCCATCAGTCTACGACTCGGCCATGGGGCGCCCATGGGGGGTGCCCCTTTTTTCCACGGGTGCCCAGTTCAGCCCTGTCGCGACACCACGTCTGACTGGGTGTTTGGTCCCGGTTTTGGGGGCTCAACTTAGGCATGAGGGCGAGCGCGGAGCACGGGCGAGACTCTTCTCCAAGCAACACAGGAAATCACGTAGTAGAAGCCCTGTTCAAAGGTCTCAGTCGGCGTGTTGCAGATCAAGTTGCACCACAGCCCGAACGTATGAGATGTACAGTAGAGGATGTATTTTTCCCGAAAGCACTGCGAAGGGTTCTTCCGGAAAATCTCTTGAACACTTACACTTCTACACTTACACTTGAACACGTATACACTTACACTTGAACACTTACACTTCTATACTCTCACAATGGCACAGAAGTATCCAAGTGAAAGTTTGTAAGTGAAAGTATCCCAGTGTAAGAGTGAAAGCATCCAAGTGCAAGTATGCAAGTGTAAGTATCCCAGTGCAAGTATGCAGATGCAAGTAAGTATCCCAGTGCAAGTATGCAAGTGTGAGTATGAAACCTTTCACGGGAGATATCCTAATGAAAAACATTTCCCCAATTTGTAATTCTCTTTAAGGGCGGAGGGTGGGACGAACAGCGTCAACCCAAATTGCAACCCTCTGCGGAGATCGTGCGTGTCGAGTGCGCGAAATGCGATTTGTCCGTGGCGCGCGCAACCCTCTGCGGAGATCGTGCGTGTCGAGTGCGCGAAATGCAGGCGAGAGCGCGATTTGTCCTGCACGCGGGCAACCCTCTGCGGAGATCGTGCGCGTCGAGTGCGCGAAATGCAGGCGAGAGCGCGATTGGTCCTGGTTGCGGGCAACCCTCTGCGAAGATCGAGTGCGCGAAATGCAGGCGAGAGCGCGATTTGTCCTGGGCGCGCAACCCTCTGCGGAGATCGTGCGTGTCGAGAGCGCGAAATGCAGGCGAGAGTGCGATTTGTCCGGTGCCCGCGCAACCCTCTGCGGAGATCGTGCGTGTCGAGTGCGCGAAATGCAGGCGAGAGTGCGAATTGTCCGGTTCCGGCGCAACCCTCAGTGGAGATCGTGCTCGATTGCGCGAAATGCAGGCGAGAGTGCGATTTGTCCCATGCGCGCGCGTATTTGGGGAGCTGTAAAATGAGAACTGGCGACTTGCTAGTACAACTGTAGTACGCGGAGCAATCTGGAGCTGGAAGCTGAGAACTGCAAATGGTGGCGGAGTATCTGGGGAGCTGGAAGATGAGAACTGGCGACTTTGTAGCACAACTTTAGTGCGCGGAGTATCTGGGGAGCTGGAAGATGAGAACTGGCGACTTTGTAGTACAACTTTATCTGGGGAGCTGGAAGATGAGAACTGGTGACTTGGTAGTACAACTTTAGTACGCGGAGTATCTGGGGAGCTGGAAGATGAGAACTGGCGACTTGGTAGTACAACTTTTTACGCGGAGTATCTGGGGAGCTGGAAGATGAGAACTGGCGACTTTGTAGTACAACTATAGTGCGCGGAGCATCTGGGGAGCTGGAAGATGAGAAATGGTGACTTGGTAGTGCAACTTTAGTACGCGGAGTATCTGGGGAGCTAGAAGATGAGAACTGGCGACTTTGCAGTACAACTGTACTAGGCGGAGTATCTGGGGAGCTGGAAGATGAGAACTGGCGACTTGGTAATACAACTTTAGTACGCGGAGTATCTGGGGAGCTGGAAGATGAGAACTGGCGCGGTAGTACAACTTGAGTGCGCGGAGTATCTGGGGAGCTGGAAGATGAGAACTGGCGACTTGGTAGTACCACTCTAGTACGCGGAGTATCTGGGGAGCTGGAAGATGAGAACTGGCGACTTGGTAGTACAACTCCAGTACGCGGAGTATCTGGGGAGCTGGAAGATGAGAACTGGCGACGTAGTACAACTTTAGTACGCGGAGTAGCTGAGGATGACCCACAAGGGTGTCCTTCAAGACGGCGTGTCGCTTCAGAGAGGGATGATTGGTGGCATTGTGTTTGCGCTAGTGTGTGGCGGACCTATTCAGCGGTGCGCTGACACAGCGAGAAAGACACCAAGAGGTTGGCGCTCCTGAGCCACACTGTTGTGCTGCCGTATCATCTGCGCATCGACGTCTACACCCCCTCATCTGTGCACAGACACAGACACAGATACACACATAGACACACACACAGAGACCCACACACGGACTCGACACACTAGACTTAACACTTCACACTTAACACTTAACACAAAACTCACATTAGACTTCACACGCGGTGAAAAATGCTTTCGGGCCACTCGTCGTCTAGTTTTGACTCTACACTATCAAAACTTCTACCAGGCCTCCTGACCAGCCGTCCCGGCAAACCAACCATAGCAAGGGATCCCATTACGCAATCCAGTGCTCACAGCGGAAGGTCTTCGTTTTACCGTGTCCCTGCGTCCACTGTCCCAGGGCTCTGCAAAAGCCCTCATGTTCATTTAATATTGACTCGTCATGTGTTTGACATTAGGCACTGGCCTTGTTGATGATCGAGGGGCCAGTAGAGAGGCAATTCCACATCTGGAAAATCAATTCCAATTCCAGCCCATCAAAGATCAATCGCAACAGTACATAGTACACTAAACAACTGCTTAACACATTGTCGAAATATACGTAACCCCAATACTGCCAATGTGTTGGGTAGTCTGACCCTATGTGTCTATACACTCTGAATCCGACTCGCTCAAATTGCACTCGCCCAAAAGGGACCATCTGAAAATATCTGGAACAGCTAAATTCTATAGAATCATCCTGTATCCTCCTTTAGGGACCACTTGGACTTTTTACAAGTATAGGTTTCCACCCAAGAAATATCTCCCAACATGCCTAGAGCACTATGGCACTTCTCCTCCAAAAGCACGCCTCCCAGCCACACGCCCAGAGTCGCCCACAAGAAGCCACGTCCAAAGCCTCCCCAATGTCTCTTGCTCCAAGATGCCCAGGACTCCAAGAGGGCTAAAATCCCACCGAGCAAAGCACAAAGTGCCAGGACTGACAAAGGAAAGATCACCAAGATCAATGCGACTCCCCAGCGGTCGTTTCCTCAGTCTGTTTACAGAACTCTCTCATTTCGTTCGTTCGTCTCAGTCGCGAAACGCGGTCGACCGTTCTGAGTATGTTTCAAAAAAGGGATTTGAGATGTTTTGGAGGCTCATTCTTTTGCGTAGAGTTAGTTTATGTCTTTACGTAGCTTCTTTCCCAGTGGTCGTGCCTATTTGGTCTTGAGTCTCATGTGGTCTCATTTTTCAGAGTTAATGGTATATACCTGCATCTTCATTGGGCAAAAACTTTTGTGCATTTGATTTTGGAGGAGATTTCCGTGTACTCTACAGAAATTTATGCACTTGAACACAAAATTGTATATTTCTGTGAGCATGGTCCTGTCTTGAAACACACAAGAAGGCCCTGCTTGTCACTTGCGCCGGAGCCTGCGCTTCCAGCTCAACTTCCGAATCTCCCATTTCATTTTGATACGGATCCAGTCTAACACTCTGTGGCTTGCAGTTCTTGAACTCACTCTCTGACATATTCTGCTAACATGTCCCACCACAGATTCATAAGCTTCGTAACTGTAGGGTAGCGGACAGGGAAAGATGTGTATTGGGTGGGAAAGACGTGTGTAGGACGGGAAAAGACGTGTATTGGACAATTGGACGGGTAAAGACATGTATTTGACGGGAATTTCCGGGTAGAACAAATTTGTCACGCAGGACTGTTCTTCAACAAAATGGAGCCCTGCCGGTTTGACAAGCTCCAAATCATTCCAAATCTCTTGAGGGAGCAACGGACGCCATTCCTTTGGGATGGGCACACCCTTCGACATCTTCGACCCACAAAGGTATCTCAATACTTCTGACAAAGCTGCATGTTCTCATTTGTCATCGAATGACAGGCGTCGGAAGTGGACAAATGCTACCCAATACAGCCCAAAGGGCTACAATCAGAAAACGTGCAGCTGCATTTCAAAAGACTTTTGTGTTTTTTCCTGAAAGACGTGTAGTGCACAGGAATTTTATGCACAATTGTTTTTGATCATTTGAGGTTGCAGGTATATACGTGGTGGATACGCATTGAAGAAGCGGGAAAAAGACCTGCTCCTGCTCCATTTAGGCCCCATTGAGGCCCCAGGATCAAAGCTCCAGTCCACTTGGTGCGCGACGACGTGGCACCATTCCGAAGGAGTTTGACGCTTCCCCTTCTCAACACAGCGACACATCCAGGCCAATCAGGTAGCCGCAGACGCCACCCATCGCCAGCTGTTGGATGAGATATCCCAGCTCGTGAGGGTTCCCCTCTTTTGGGATGCAACAACCCAGCCCTGGCCCAAAGGTTTTTCGTTATTTTTGTGTTCATTCTTCCAAGGGGGGTCCAACTTTCGAGCTCTCCCTGGCGAATGCACTTCCGCGGTGACACCGCGAAACGATGTTTCAGCAGATTCCTTGCAGTGAGCAAATAGTAGGTATTCAGTTGTTTTCATTCCATATACAGTGATCATCTTTCGTCAGAATTCAGCTTTAGGAGTTCTTCAATGTTCTTCATAGTTATTCGCCTGCACCCAGGGTCGCGCAGCCGCACACCCTGATGGGTCACCAGGGCAACAGCTATGCACCAGCAAGGAACGATCATGCTCTCAAACAAATGCCACTGAGGACCTTCAAAAGTCCGGGTATGGTAGTGGTGTCTTCCCCATCCCAGGCACAGCCACAGCCTGGAGTTCTTCCCTCCAAAAACTCCATATTTCAACTCCCAAGCGGCTGAGGATGGACATCTCATTCAGTGTGGCCACGTTGGTCAACATGGAAACCAGTCCGACAATCACCTGGATCGGTCTCTGTGCGTTCACGGTGCAGCGAAACTCCGTCAAACGTTCCATGGATCGGTCGTTTAGAAAAGATTAATTGATATTCATCGACATGTTGGACACACAGCACCACACATCCATGACACCACCACCACACATGTTTCAGGTAAACTAACTGCATGGTACACAAAACAAAAACTCGAGATGAATTGCTAATGACAAAACTACAAAATTAGAGGTTCCCCAAAGCAAAATGGTTTTGGGGATGAGCAAGAGCATTAACCTTCTTCCTCATCCTCTTATGTAAGTCTTTTCCTTCTTATAGTTGTGCAGGGCCCTGTTGCTTCAATCACATCTTGCTGGCCTTGGTGGAAGGATGAACACATTAGTTAGTCCCCTTGAACAGGATGCTATCGCAGTCTTGAATGAGGAACCGTGGGTGGATGTTTCTTGGCCCCTCCCGACAACAGGCTTAAATGCTTCATATCCCACACAACTTGAACTGCGGGCATGTTTTGGCATTGCTTCCAATCAAACAAGCGCATACCCACCACACACGTACAAAGTCATCTCAACGCAAACAGGTATATAGTCGATAAGACACTCGGGTCCGTCACCAGCACCGCCGCCACCGCCATCGTCAACACCAACACCAGCAACTACTGCTGCTGCTACTAGTAGCCCCTCCTACATTCCCCCCAAAATGCCCATCTGGAAGAACAAAACCACCACCACAACACATGCATGACACCAAAAACGCAGCTTTAAAAGGAAAAAACACAATGAGAACTATGCCTATGCCCAGTCACAGATGAGAAGACGAAGCCATAGATGGAGTTGAGACCGTCAACAAACATGCCCCAGCTTGACGTTGGCGTGTTGGGGACAAAGGGGTTGGGCTGACCAGTCATGCCGCTCAGCACATAAAAGAAACCTTGGCGAGAAGAGGAGCGTTCGGGGAGCGGTCAGAGATCCAAGACACACCTGGCACATCCTGGCACTGTATAGAGGGTGAAGCGTATTACACTTGGAAGGAGCAACATCCACATATAAGATCCTCACATCCACATCACATTTCCCGGACATGACCGGACTGGCACATGAATCCATACAAACAGGGGTGGTAGTATTGACTGGGTCTGGCTTGATCGGCATATCCTATGGCAGTCCCATGGAGTGTCGTGTCGTGTCGTATGGGATCCCTTGGAACCGCCGTCGCTGGGGCGGGGCCACGCTGTTTTGGGCGATAGACTCTGCTGTTGGAGGAGGGGATGGTTGGTTTTCGCTCAAAGAACACCTGGCGCTGAACCTTCTTGGACCGACCTGCACGAATGGAATGGATGGTTGGTGGGTGAGACGCGGGGTGCGACGCGGGGTGCGCGCAGCGGTGCGCGCAAAAACACCGATGCCCCGGCATCGGGTTCGATGTCAATCGGATGCTCGCATGGCTGAACGCTTGTTGTGCTCCAATGCTAGAAGGACTTACAGGCGGACAGGGGTACATTAAAATGCATGCATGCATGTATGTTTATGCCGGTTGAAAGCCGCACCAGTGTTTGCATTTGCGGTGGGGTGGGGCAGTTGCATGTTGGTGCACACTTGTTCTTTTGTTACGATCTTTTTTGGCCTTCGCTGCCCAAGCTTGCCAGCCTTGCTGAATCGCAAGATCTGGCACCACATGGCACCGTGTGTCCGAGCTTGGTGGCGTTGGGAAGAAGTCAACACACAAACACCTCAGCAAACAAAAACTGCTTCAGCCCTGGTTCCTGAAGGACAAGGAGAACGACCCGCAAAAGAGTCTTGGCGGCCGAAGGACCTATCGAGACCACCGGAAAAGTGAGGGACAAGGACGAGTGTGGTCGGCCCAAATTTGGGCGACCAAATGGTTAAAACAAAGAAAAAACCTTCACCAGGAGTCACAAGACGGGGTTGTGTTTAGTCCCATCCAGTGAGTGGATCATGGGCACCCCTAACCTCCATGGATTGCACCCCTTTGTGACTGCTGGCAAATTGTAACATGCTGAACCATTCTGTGTTTTGTGGCACGTGGCCACAAAAAAGAACAAAGGAAAACGGACACCATGTTTTGTTCAATGGTGGGGTCGATCCATAACCTGCCGGCCGCCGTTGTTTCGATGATAGAATCTTCCCAATAAGCAGTGCTGGAGATTATTGAGACAACAGTTGAACTGGAGGTTCACAACTATGATTGAAGTGAGTGGCTATCACAAGCAAGAGCTCCGCCCTTTTCTGCTGGCAGGTCTGGATTTGTCAATGGTGCCCCGCGCATGATCAGGAGAACAAAACAGAACATGTTCCCTGGGGTGGAGCTGCCTTTTCCCGAAAGTGTGCGCTCAAAGAAAAACACATGCTCATCTTCGCAACCAGACCTTGACCCTCCGGAGTCACGAGTCGGCCACATACCCAAACAAAGCTCAAGACCCCATCTCCCATCTCGCCATCACAAGCAAAACGGCCATCCTGTCCGCGGCTAAGAAGCCATCTGCGAAGGGCCATCCTTCCACTCCTGCCAAGGTCCCTCCCAGGACCATGGCAGTGACCAGAACCAGGATCGGGCACACTAAAAGCAGCAATAACAGGACATCGGTCCAGAAAGATACACAATGCCGAAAGGCGGCGCGGCCACGCGGCATGGCGCGTACGTACTGGTCTACACAATGCTAATGTTTGGCACGATGCTGCGGAGATGCTGTGCTGTCAAAAGCAAGGAAAACAAGGCGATTTGGTCATGATGAATGGCAATGGATGGAGAATCTGATCTAATTTTAAAGTGGGGAATGT
>CAXIVM010000564.1:0-32423 GCA_964035705.1 Porites rus | reverse complement strand
CCACTTTTCGACCTCGCTTCCCATCAACCCCCGGGAACCGCGCACCTTTTGCAGGAGGAATCAGTGATGGCACAGCAGGGAACTCCAGTTGATCCCAAACCGCCGTCTGGCACACGCCATAGGACATCATAGGTGGCATTGTTGAAATTCATCTCGAACTCCTTTCTGAAGAATCTCAGTCTCCACATGAAAAAATACCCTGAAACCATCATGAGAGTGGATGGCATAGGTCCCGGGAAGACCATCTTGCAACTACCGAAGAGGGGGTACCATCCACGCCCATGGAACGTGGCTGGGGAGAGTAGAGCTTTCAATCTTGATTGTTAGGCTCGTGTTTGATAGATCAGAATTTGGGATTGAGGGAGCTCTCCGAAGAGTTCGAAACCGGAAGTCCTTGTACCAATGGTTGCTGCCCGCCACGTCCACAAAAACCTCGAAGTCATTGTCGTAGTAGGGGACATTGCTGTTGTAAATGGGGTTGCTGCTGGTCAACGAGGGATTTGATCCTCGTACGAAGCCCGTTTCAACCCAAGGCTCACCAATGAAAGCTCCAACGTACAAGTATTCTGCATCCCAGCGCACTTTGACTTGAGTGGCGTATTGAGAGGGCAGCACATAACTTGGAAAGCGAGGTTGCGCAATATCCTTGAAGGCAGAATCTGTGAAGGGAACCTCTTCCCAAACAGTCTCGTTGAGATTGCCATCAATTTGCACTGATTGGCCCGTGTGCAGCCTTTGGGCGACATACTGGTTTGGATAGGCCTCCAAAAACAAGAAGCCCTTCTCGTGATGTGAGTCTTGCAAGAGCTCTACAGCATCCTCCTCACAGCCAACTGCTGACGTCTCTGCACAGGACAGCACGAGCACGACACAGCAGCATGCAACACAACGGCACGACATCCAGCCGCCAAAGTTCAGCTCTCAGACCGCAAGTGAGTCCTCAGTGTGTCCTGTCCGTGACCTTCGCCAACATTGTTGTGCAACATGTATATACCTGTTTCCGAAACAAAGGTGGAAACTGTCCGAAGGTCTTTCGAAACTGCTTGCCTCCATGATATGTAGTATTTGCGTATGATTGAGAGTAGATGCTCTCAAAGTCAGGCTTACCTGTGAAGCTTCTTCAAGCTGGTGCTGGTGCCGGAAACACCAGGATCCAAGCATTACATTTACGGTCTACGTCGTCGCACAAAGTGGATACACCCGCTTTGGTGGCGACTTTGGAAAGCCCCCTAAGAAATGGTCAAAGGAAACTGTTCCTTCATAAGATTGGTGCATGTTGACAAGCAAAACAAAGGTCCACCAAGGATGCCCCTTGCTCAAAGGAAGTGTTGAACCCTTGAATGAACACGGCACAGGCTGATCCTTCAAGCGTGTTATGCAGCCTTAAGATGTTTTGTAGGCGATTGAATATGTTCTCCCAAGATATGCACCCACTCGATCATATTCCACCCTTAGAGCCAGGCTAGCCAGGCAGCAGCACCCAGCAACATTGACATGGCCAGGTCAAAGACGGCACCAGGCTGCTGAGCTAATTTGCTCCATTGAATTGTCTCAACAGAACTACATGGCACTTCAAAATCTCGAAATTGTTGTGCTTGGTGGAGCAATGTGTTGAAGTGGAAGGCAATGGGCCTTCCAAGTCAAGGGAAACCAGAAAAGGGACACCTGTTGACAAAAAAAAAAAACGGAAACTCCAAAAAACGTCTGATGACCCAACAACGATGTGGAAAATGGGACCCCGAACCGGGGCCTGAACTGGTCCGTTGAACCCCGGAGCACAACACCTCCGTTCTGGATGTATGGAGCTTGATGCTCCAACACTCAAGCTGCTTTGGCGATTTGATGTCTGTGATTTCGTTTCTCCATGTGTCTTCCCTCCTGCCATGGAACCTTCAGAATTAGGGCAAAGCAAAATGACAGCTCTGCATTTGTGCCATGGAGGTCAGAAGACAGCCATGCGAAACATCGTTGACGCTACGTGGTGCCTGGACGGCCTCCTTGAGAGCCACAACGAGCTTGGGATCGAACACGAGCTGACCGAAGCCAGGTGAATGCGAGCGGAGGCCCATTGCCCAACGTCTCCCAAATCGCGCAAACAAAACCGCAAGCAAGTGCAAACCCATGCAAAAAAATGAAATAAATCTCCCGGCTCAACACAGATCTTCCTCTCTTTTTACACTGAGAAAACCATCCACGCTGGGCACACAAGCATCGGGCGAGCGCTCGCGCTTCACACACTCACCGACTAGCTTCACTGTCGGCGAAACTCGGCCGCTTTCGGTTGGGTCACTGTTGGGTCACTGAAGTGATGGGTCAGCTGTGTTGAGTCAGAAGTCTCTTTCAGCCAAAAACGACGGTCCACTCCTTCAAGTCGGCGATCTCTGGAATACGGCTGCTCTGCGTGGTGCGTGCCACGCGAGAACGTGGCTACTCCTTAGGATTTCTGCCTCAAGTACTCGCACACTTTGTCGTAGGCTTCGGCGACCTCGCGAAACTTGATCTCTGCAGCCGCCTTTTTCCTTAGAGCTTTGCGAAGCAAAAGAGCTTCGCGAATTACCCAAAAGGAGCTGCACGCAATGAGTTTCATTATCCAAAAGTGACTGGCAGAATGTCCAATGCCGCAAGGGTCTGGCCGGGGTTCTTGTCGGGATGGTGCTGCAAAGCAAGTTTGCGATAAGCCTGTCAGGGAGATAACAAGGACAATATATAAAAAAGAGCTCCAGGTCTGATCTGAGTGATCACAAAACGGTTACAGTAGACAAGTAATAGACAAGTGAGAAACAAATACACACACACACGATGATAAATATGTATATAATTGTGATATATATTATATATATACAGTAATATATATATATGTATATTGCAATTTCTGTTCACGAACACCGTAGGAACTCGTCCCGGTTCTCTCCGGGCTCAAGGACCTACCGTGCACTTGCATGGTAGCGGAGCCTCACATCTAGCTCCATTAGATAGGTGTGAGGTTTCCAAGCCAAAAGAGCAACGAAGCCTTAGATCCAGGGCATCCGAATCGGATTTCCTTTTGGGTGAGTTTTGTAGAGGTAGCCCCTGAGCCATGACCGTGACCAAAGGCAAGGACAACATCCCCTCCTGGGACGGCAATCCAGCGTCCTGGACTGAGTACAGGAAGGCAGCCTACCTGTATGAAGAAACAGTGAAATGGGAGAACCGCTACCTCTGCGGTCCCTGGCTGGCAGCTGAACTCTCAGGAGCCGCGAAGGCGGCTATCAGCAACAAGAAGCGAGGTTGGCTCTCGAGAAGACGGAATCGAGAAGCTCATGAAATGTTTGAAAGAAGCGATGTCGGAACCCGCTCTCCCAGAGATTGCCAACCAGCTCAGGGCCTACTTCAAGGTCCTCCGCCGTCGTCGAGGAGGCTTGTGCGCGGCATCAAGAAGAGTACGCCCGCACCTGCAAAGCCCTGACCCGAGTGATGAGAGAACAACGCCAACTCGGGCAACAAGGACCTCAAGCCTGGCACTCCGGACGACGGAACTGCCAAGTGTCAATGGAGCCCATTCCAGAGCGTGCAGCTGCTCGGTCATCACGAATCGGGGGGTCCAGTGATCGAGCATCGGCCGCGGCCTCCGAATCAGGCGGCCTCACCCCGACAGAGACCGCCGAGAACCAAGCAGAAGAAGAAGATCCCACTTGGGAAGAAGATGAGACATGGTGGTGGTGGTACACCAACTGGTGGCAGTCAGAGGCGTGGACCGCCCCCCACAGTTGGGAGCCTCAACAGCGACAACGGCCGATGAGGAGGACGATGAAGAGGACTTCATCGAGATCCTCCCGGACGTGATCAAAGGCTGGCTGTTGTTAGATGTGTTGTTGCGAAAATTCGAACTGTGTCTCATGAACCCATGAAGATCTTTCCTTTTGAAGAACATGGAAACCCGCAGTTGTACTGCTGGACTGACGCCAGCAACCAGAACAGACATGACGGAAGCAGCACGAAAGGCATCCTGGTCGGGATGTCAGGGGGCAAACTCGAATCGGGGGAGATCGATCGTGTGTCTCCGTGGCTTTGGCAGAGCGGTAAAATCGATCGGGTGTGTCGGTCACCAGGTTCGTCGGAAGCGCGCGCTTTCATCGACGGCGAGGATATCCTCCACATGTTGAGATTTCAATGGGGTGAAATCATGGGACATGATGTGGACATCCATGGCATCGACAACCATGTGAGTCGGGTTGGAGGGGTGCTTATCACGGACAGTAGAAATGTCTATGACAGGGTTGAGAAGCCTTACATCACCCCCAAAGGTGCTCAAAGGCGAGTGGACCTGGAGCTTTTGACCATCAAAGAATCCCAAGCGCGAACAAAGTTGCGCGTTCATTGGGTGAGTTCCCAGGCCATGTTGGCCAACTCTCTTACCAAAAAGGGGGAGGACGTTCAAGTGGGACGTTTTGTTCAAATGGGCCAGGTTTGGAGGATCGTGGACGACCAAAATATGTTTTCGGGACGAAAGCGGATTGGTATGGGGAAATCCGTTCTGGAATGAATCCCGGATCCAAGATGCGGAAAGCCCAGGCTTCTGATTTTCTTTACACCGAGGTTGTACAGACCCGGGCATGCAATTTCTGTTCACGAACACCGTAGGAACTCGTCCCGGTTCTCCCCGGGCTCAAGGACCCCCCGCTCCAGTGTAGGAAAACGGAGGCCGCTACCGTGCACTTGCATATATAATCCAATGTCCAGTTTGCACTTGCCAAGGTTATTGAACAGAAGATACGTCTTTTGTTTTTGTCAAACAAAAAACTCGTGTGGTGGATGTTGCCTTTACCGACTCGCGCCGCGCACACCTACTTCGCGCAGACTCGTGCCTTGCGAACTTCGTCGTGAGTTGCTGTCTTTGGCAAGCCCAAAGAACGAAAGTATCTCTCAATGGGAGAGCTTTGCGGAGCCGCAGATGGCCTGAGGCCGTTTTGTAGCTGATGTTGCAAGCAAATGTTCATTTTGCACTGCCCAATCACCCAGACTTCCAGCAAGCAAACTCATTCAGACTACCCTCAAAAATATTCCACGACTCAAGCCTCTTTGCGCCACCGACCCCTTGGTTGCCAGGAGGAGGTCCAGGCCCAGCATGTCGCCGTTGACCGGTGGGCATGCCAGCATGGTTGCGGTTCCCTGCGGTTTCAAGCAGCTTCCAGCTGAATCAAACCACTTCAATCCACTGTCTTTCGTTCGTAAAACTGCTGTATGTTGCTGTTTGTCTTTGCCAATATGTGGTAAGTGGTTCGTTTAAAAGTTATGTTGCTTAGTTGTTTATTAAACACCCTTTTGAACATGGATCAGGACGTCCTGCTGCGAAAGCTCGTCGGTTCTCCTCGGCTTTGGCCTCCCACACGTGGTCATAGTCGCCAAAGCCAGACTTGGTCTCCGTTTTCCTCAAAAAAACTCGGAGCCACCACGAAGTGCCAGGGCATCCACAAAACTTCGCAAACGACCTGTTTAACTGGCTCCCAGATTTTTAGCAAATGAATTAGGTTTTGCCCATCTGTTGAAAAGAGATGCAGGTATCCTCTAAAATTTGGCTGGGAAACGACTGGGATGACCCTTGCTGATTGTTTGCCTGAATGCAGCTACTTGAACCAAATGATTCAAATAACAAAGAAACAAACGATGCATACCAACTTCTACAAGCCGGAGCCTGGCTCTGAGGTCGTGATGGATTTCCATAGTTGAAGAAGTTCTTGAAACGTGACTCCGCCATTTTCACCTGACCTGAGCATAGCTGGCATAGCTGAAGAGCTGAGCGTGGCTCTCGTTTCGTGTGTTCGCCCCGCCTAAAGAACCATGCAGTCGTTGAATGAGTTCTTCCTGAAGTCAGAAGCAGAGCTGCAAAAACTGACACAAAACTTACGACCAATAAAGAAACACGCGCACGGCATCATGAAAACCCAGCACCTCCTAGGATCTTCTATATATGCTCCTGCAGTCGCCTCATCGGCCTCCTAATCTGTTCTCCCCTCATCATCCCTCTCGCCTTGTCACTTGTCATCCGCATGCTCATCTTCATCATCACCATCATTCTCACCCACCCACCCACCCACCCACTCCCACCCACACCATGATGTAAATGCTTGAACACCTTTCCCAAAGAATGGCAAAGTCACGGCTGTGGCAGCAAGTATTGTACCCGCATGTTTAACCTTATGTGTGATTCTCTTGAGGGTGTCAAGAACAAGCTGACATACTCCTTCCCCTTTACTAGGCACTCAGACATTATTGAAATACAGTAGATAAAAAGCTAGACACAGACAGACAGACAGACAGCCAGCCAGGCAGGCAGGCAAGCAAGCAAGCAAACAAACCAACAAACAGCGACAGAGACAAAATCCGAGACACTAATAAATGATAGGCCGGTAGATAGAGAAAAAACCCGGAGACGTATATAGGTAGGCAGGCACACAAATAGATTGATGGATCGACTAGATCGATGGGGTAAATGGGGTACCACCTTGCAAATGCGCTGTGGAGGCCAGATGCTCTACCTGCTGGCTTGCCACTTGGCGAAGTGTAGCTGTCGCGGTTCTGGACGAAATGCAATGCGGTGATGTATATAAGTATAATGTGCTGATGCAGGCTGAACTGGGATGCGTTCAACGCTCGGGGTCTCTACTCAAGACTTTCCTCAAAGAATCTCTACTTGTCTCTTCTCTAGAAATCCTTACTTTCAAGACTAGAAAGTCCACTCCTTCCACAGCCCTCGAAATCATCCACGTGCAGCTCCCACGACCTCCCCAAGCTGCTCAGGTGATGGTTGCCGGCTTTTACAGCCCCATCTCTCTCCTTCTCCTTCTCCTTCTCCTTCTCCTTCTCCTTCTCCTTCTCCTGCTCTCCTTCTCCTTCTTCTCCTCCTCGTCCTTCTCCGCCGGGCCTCAACCACGACCATCCACATCCAGTGTTCCCTGCCGGACCTCAACCGCGAGCCCCAGACCCAAGTGTTCCCCGTCGGACCTCAACCACGACTGTTCCCTGCCAGACCTCAACCACGACCATCCACACCCAGTGTTCCCTGCCGGACCTCAACCACGACCTTCCACGCCCAGTGTTCCCTGCCGGACCTCAACCACGACCGTCCGCGCCCAGTGTTCCCTGCCGGACCTCAACCACGACCATCCGCGCCCAGCGTTCCTGCCGGACCTCGACCACAGCACACAACCACAAACACACAACCACAAACACACAACCACAAACACACAGCCACAAACAGACACCCACAAACACACAACCAGAGACACACAACCACAACACACAACCACAAACACACAACCACAAACACACAACCAGAAGCACACCATCACAAACACACAACCACAAACACACAACCACAAGCACACAACCACAAACACAAAACCACAAACACACAACTACAAACACAATCAGAAACACACAATCACGAACACACAACCACAAACATACAACCACAAACACACAACCACAAACACACACAACACAAACACACAACCACAACACACACAACCACAAACACACAACCACAAACACACAACCACAAACACACAACCACAAACACACAATCACAAACACACAACCACAAACACACAACCACAAACACACAACCACAAACACACAACCATAAACACACAACCACAAACACACAACCAGAAACACACAATCACAAACACACAACCACAAACACACAACCACAAGCACACAACCACAAACACACAACCACAAACACACAACCACAAACACAACAACAAACACACAACAACAAGCACACAACCGCAAACACAACAACAAACACACAACAACAAACACACAACCACAAGCACAACAGAGAACCACAGCACACAACCCGAGGACCCACAAGCAAAATTGAGAGCTACAATACTCACGACCATGGCAACATGCTCCTCACTATGGCATCAAGACAAATGATTGAAATGTCATGGTGGGGATCACTCGAAGTAAAGTAATTTCTTAACTCTTGAGGATAAGGTCAGATAAGTTGAAGAAAGTAAAAGAGTACATGGGTGGATAGTCGATAGATAGATTAGATTTGATAGGCTGGTCAAGAACAATAAGATATTCGATCAACGTAGTACCAAAAAAAGGAAAATGGATACAAACAAAAATGTAAAGCTACAGTCATCCGCATCATGATATTGTGCTGAAAACCTTTGCAGTTATGTCTATAAGAGACACTGCAAATAGTATAACGCTATAGCAGTATTTTGATGTACGAGTAGGTGTCATCTTCTTTTTCATAATTGAATCACTATCATCATCCTCATCATCATCCTGCTGCATTGCCGTCAGCATCCCAAATGAACTACCAGACAAGCGTCGCGCGTTGCTCCAAAGGGACTGCCCAAGCTGCGTTCACCTCAGAATAGCGAATGTTATATAAGAGGTACACCAAAGCTGCAAAAGCTACAGAAAACAAAAATGAAGAAAGAAACTTCCATATAAGCTCTGACTGCCTTCAGCAGGTCTTTTCCATGGATGTTGTCGTTAGCTCTTCACTGGTTGCTGCTATGGGGCTGCAAACCTTTTGCAGCACACTCAACGAAAGCTCATCCCAAACCAAAACGTTGCTTAGCTTTGCCAGCATGTCCTTGTGCCACGGCAGGTGCTATAGCTCGAAGCTGGATTTGCCCCTGCACATGTCAAAGCTTACCTGGCAAGTCGTAAACAGCTACATGTTTACAAAGCCTTCATGACAAAAGCAAATATGTCCGGCTCAGTCCTGCTTCTCCTCGGTCAGGCACATCTATTCAGCTTTTTCGTGCGTGACGCTCTACCGCTCTGCGCTGTTCCGCTAGCTGGTTTGCGGATTTGGGAGCTTCTGGTCTTGCTACTTGCGCAATGTAGGGAGATTAGCTCAAAGACTGCATGTTTTAAAAAAAGGGCCCCTGCCTTTGTGCCGAATGTCCAGTGCAGCTTGAACTGTTTTGTGCTTGAACTGCACGTGTCGAACCGTTCTAGAAGAACGCAAGCCGCTTCATTCTAGGTCGGTGATCTTTGTCACAACATGACGCGCAGTGCCTTCAGTGCCTTTTCGATTGAGTTGTTGTCAAAGGGACGAGCGAACAGGCGTCCACCGAGCCATCGGTTTCTTGGTGCGAACACCGACCCAAATGGAAAAGGTATGCGATACTCGTGGGTGAACGATGTGGGTACGCAGCAAATCAACTGCAACCACTGACCGTCACTGGGTCACTAGCCTAACAAGTCTCATTATTCAGACCAGGACGTCCCAATGACCTGATCGCACATCGAACACTTTGCAGCGAAAGAAGCCGATCGAACGAAAGAAGCCGTGAGAAGAAGAGCAGACACGACATGTTTTGCGTACAAGAAAGGGTTGTGTAATCAAGGGAACCGAACAGCTCAGCCGCTGTTGTTTTCATATTCGTCTGCCGGTATTGCTCTTCAGATTGTGTGTGATGTGCAACAAGATCGCTGAAATTCCAAGAGACCATGTTCGGGGGAATTCCTTGTCTTGCCCCTCAGGGTGCAATATGTTGTTTCCTCTTTTGCATGGCACAAGCCTTTCGTGCCGACGTGTTCGCACTTTGAATTACGTCTTTCAGCATGATCCCAATGCTTCGACGACTAAGACTTGCTGAAACATGCTGAAACAAGATTTAATTATGTGTTATATGATGTTTCTCCGAGGTCGTTTCTGTCTTCCTTCCTTCTGCATTCACGCAGCTTAAGCTTTTGTTGGGTCTTGTTCATGTTTCTAACATGTGGAGGACTTCTCTATATAACCAAGTCTGACAAGGCAGCCATTGCTGGCACAGGGCTCATTACAGTAACTTGTTAGTCGTCCAGATGCAAGTTACTGAGGAGTATGGCAGTGGCCTTCTTTGAGAGTGACAGAGCCTTGCGAACATCTTGACAACCCAATGTTAAACGTTTGACTGCGATGGTAACGTCTTGCTGAACAGAATCTGTTCCAGCTTCCACCACAAGTCCACGTCTTTCAAACCTCAGTCCGGATTCAATCTGCAACTCAGCCTGGAAGTCTAAGTGTTCATCGCACCAATTCAGCTAAGTGTTCGGCTCTCGCTTCAAATCGCTCACGCTACCCTCTTCAAACCGCTTGACCTGCTTGAGGACCACTTCCGCCTTCAAGGTAAACATGCACGTATGTAACTGCAAGTGCAATTTGTCTTGATCGGTTGGTATACATTGGTTTACATTCGGTTTTGCTGCAAGAACTACGATGTATCAAGCAAAAGCTAGAGTGAAAACGGTCCCCACCTTGTTCAAATCGCTTAACTTATCGATTGGAATGTTCTTACTCTTGCACATCTCCTGAATGTCATCAGGGCGCATTTCATTCGCCCTGCAGCTCGGTACAACGCTCAAACAGCTCTCCAGAATACGATCACGACGACTGCGGCCGTTGTACATCGAAACCAGCAGCAGGTCCTGCGTGAAAGGAAGAAAGCGAGTGAAAGAGAAATGCCCTAGTAGGTCCTGCTTGATGCCGGCTGCTCTGATCTATATTTTCAAAAATCTACTCATTTCACTATTTGAGAAGTAGTCTGGGGGTTTGATGTCCCCGGCGGCGTCGCCGTTTGGTCCCGACCCTGGCAGCTCCTCCATCTCGGCCCGCGACATCTCGGCACGTGACAGGCCCCTCTGGCCGATCTCCTGCACACGACTGCGAGCCAGGCGATCGGTGATCGGAAGGGTGCAAATCAACAACCCTCCAACCGATCGCAGCGATGGCCTCCAACCTAATCCCAGTAGCAAACATGGAAAATAGGTGACAGCACAGACAGCGCAAGCCTCTTGTAGCACACTCAAGGGCATTGCCTGCCAAATCCGCAATTGTCGAAGTCGCCTCAAGAAGGTCTAAGCACCAAATGGTTTGAACCAACAACGCATGACTATAAAAAGCCACCAAGAGTAAGAAAGGAAGGCTTCCACTTGGATTTTTGGGTTGGCCTTTTTTGTGGCTGGAGCAGTCAAATCAAACCCCAAGCAGGCAAACAAATAAAAATTGTGCTTCTTGAAATGGGCGAATGCGCTCAAGTCAGCTCAGCCAGTTTAGTGCTGCAGCTTTGCCTCTTGGAAGTACAGTAGGGTATATCGCAACAGCAAAAGCACGTAAAGACAAATGTCGACCCCAAAGCAAGAGTGGCCGTCGATACAAATAGCATGGGCATGGGCATCATACACAGCATCAGTGGCAGAAGCAGAGACGCGGTTTGAGTTGCCATCGGATGCTAAAGGCATCAAAAAGCAAAGAATGTTGGGAACAAACCCAAATAGTTGAGGCGTTTGGTTCCAAAACATGGCAAGGCGCTCAATCAACTCGCCCTTCTCCACACACCCATCGGTTGGGATTCCAACTTCAGCACATTCAGCACGAAGTTGCTTCGCATTCATTTGGCGCCACTTGCTGCAGGAGGCCATGACCACCTTAGCACCTAAGGAGCCGAGTCGTTTCTCCAAATCCGGTGGAACTGATTCCCGATCCTCGGTGAAGTCACGATCCTCGGATGCGTCCGCGTCCGGGTCCTCGGCGTCCGTCTGGAACTCAGCTCCAAAGGCTTGCAGCAGGCGGCACAGATCTGCAACATCTTCAGGATGTTCTTGCAAAGCTTCACGAAGCTTGGAAGTCGATGATGACAAGCCAATTGCATCGCTTGGACTGGCGCCAGCCACCAGAAGCACGCGAATGGTGTCCAGAGCTGCCCAAGCGCTCCCATCCTTGCTCGCACCCTTTTCGCCTTCAACGGTGCCCCGCAAAACAGCATCTAAGGATGCGGCAACGGCTAAGGACAAAGGAGTTTCACCAGCAAAATCTGCACCACCCATGGGGGCACCATAGTCTAGCAGCAGCCTTGCCATGTCCGCCGCATCCTCCTCACTGCCCTTGCTAGCAGCGATATGTAAGAGTTGACGCCCTGAATCATCTACCCCTCTGGTCAATAGCTTTTGGCACTCATGATCTGTCAAATCAGAAAGCAAGCCTTGCATCCTTTCCAAATCACACCGCTGCACTGCCTGGAGCGCATCCAAATCGACAGCAGGTGCTCCGGCTGCGTCGGCTGTGATGCCAAACTCGCCGAAAAGGAGCACGACCTCGCCTCGGCGAGTGCAGGGCCCCCGCGAGCGTGCGCATGGCGCGAGGGTCGTTCGGTTCCGAGGTTCGGTGAACACGAGGCATGTGCTGTGTGAACACGGCCTGGGCCTTGGGCAAGACGCTACGAACGTAGCTCCTGGCCTTACTAGGAGTAACAAGGACGCTATTGGGAACAAAGGGCATCGCTACTAGGAGCAGAGGACGCTACTAGTAGCCTGATGTGAAGGTCGTGTGTGTGTGTGTGTGCGCCTATGGCAGTCTACGGAAAGAAAAGATGGGATTTCTTGAGAAGCTCAACGTCCGAAATCGAACACCCCCGCGATCCGTTACCCTGGGTTCCGAAAACCGCACACTAAGGGGAGTCACGGCCACTTCGCTGTTCGACCGGGCGACGGCCACTTCGCTCGCGACGGCCACCCCTGGAGCGAGCTCCGTCACTCGGACGTGACGTTGGGTCCCGAGCCGGGACCGTGCCGGCGGTCCCGGTGGTCCGTGACCCGGCGAGGCGGGTCCACCCGGATGCGCTTTTTCGGTCACCCAATTGGGTCGGGGTTCAGCGTGCGCCGTGCCTTCCTCTTGACGCCAAATTGATTCTTGCCTTGACTCCGCTTCGTGCAACGAATTCGAATGTTTAGTTTGGATTGTTCGATGTTGGATCCTCAGAACGCTTTTTTTTTTAACGAGACGTTGGAGCCACGAAGAAGGTCGGAAGGTCTAAAGGTCCAAAGACAACAGGACGAGGAGGACAAGATTTTCACACGAGCCTGTCACGACCCTTTCTTGCTTTTCCCAAATAAGCAGATCAGAGTGCTTTCGCCGAAAACCAGTGTTCGGAGAAATGCAAGGAGAAGGAAAAAAAACAAGGAATAGAACAAACTAAGAAAGCAAAGCATCTCTATAAAACTGTAGGTTTGGGCTCTTCTCCTACTTTGATTCGATGCTTTTCATTTCAATTATGTAGAAAAAGTACACCAATACTGTTTGATGTTTTGTTCTGACTCGTTATATTTGTATGTATATATTATATATATATATTGAAACAAGCGTTCGACCACCCGAGGTCTCTAGACCGCACCCCATGCTCGACCCCCGGTGTCATGTTGGCCGGTGTGTGGGAAGGATTGGTCACAAAAGGAGAAGTCTGAGCATTTCCTCTTAATGGAGTGCTTTCTTCTTACTCTTTTTGTTTGTCAGCTTTCCATGGAAGGCAGGGACCTTTAAGCAAGAAGGACTCCATCAAATTAAAAAAAAAAAAAAACGTAGATGGGAGAGAAGGAGAGAGCAAAAAATGGGTGGACAGAGCCGGTTCATGGAGAAATCCAAACAACTTTCAGTGCTGGGAGGCCTTAAGAAGAAAAGGTCCGCATCAATTCTCTAAAGAGAAGGAAATACATGGAAATACTTTCGATGCGCGTCGAACACGACGTTCTATCTTTCCACAAAGAATCAAAAGGTTGCTCAACATCTCTGTGCTTTTCGGTACGTCACTCATGCTGTCAAAGAGCTGTGACGATTCTCGATGGCCAAGTCCCTGGCATTGCGTCCGTGGCGGTTTCGAAGCAACCCATCAGCATGGCTTTCCAGGAGCAGACGACACAAGTTTGTCTCGCCCTGGCATGCCAGTTCCATCAAGGCCGTCTCAGATGCAATGGTGTCTGGATGATTTGGGTCCGCCCGAGCACGCAGCAAAGCCGATACAACACCAACGCTTGGTCGACCGCGGGCGGCTGCGAGTAAGGGTGTTTCACCCAGCAAGTTGCTGTTGTTCACATCTGCCCGGGCAGCCACCAGGAACTCAACCACTTTCTCTCCATCCTTTCCTTCTTCAGAGACACTGCTTGGACCTGCGGCACACCTGTGGAGAAGTGTGTTCCCATCAACATCGAATGCGCGAGTCAAGTCACTTGTGGCAGAGCCACCATTGGACCTGGCATGCACTTTGGATAACAGGCACTCCACGCCCGTGGCATCATGCCCATCAACAGCAAGCATAAGCTTCTGAGCAATGGTCTCCGTGTCCTGCATGCGTTTGTCGATGAGTTATTTCTAACATCTCGCTTCATCGGAAGCAAAGCATAGCAAAGCCATGTCACTGTCAGCAAAACAATACGAATTTCGGATGATATAGATAGGTCAAATGTCCTCGTTGTGTCCCTTTAAAGGCAACGTCGTGTACAGTAGTCAACTATATACAAACCCAAATTCGTTTGTGACTTGTGTTTCTTCCATTCGTGACGTGTCGCTTTCCCTAAAAACGGCCTCCAGACCGTCGCCAGCTTCCTGAACGGACTGTTCTGGTGTCCGAAGAATGCTGAACACAACACAAGTTCCCGAAACACATTGCTCCCATGCGGCGGACACATTGTTCCCTTAAAAGCTTTTTTTCTGTGCAGCCTTCATCCGCGAGCCTTCATGAGCGACAGGATGTTGTGCATGGCATCTTCCACCTAGAGAAAGAACTCTGCACAAAAAAGGAGTGAGTTTTAAGAAAGCAATCACTTGAAAGAAGTCCAGACTCACAGATGGCTCACAACTCATGAAGCTGGACAAAAAAGTTGAGTTGATGTATTGCATCCAACAATGTATCCAACTCTGCAACAATGCAACGAATTCGTTCGCCTCTGGCACTTCTGGCACGCCACACGCCAAGCGCTTCTCTAGCACGTCTTGCCCTGCCAATACAAAACACTTGCAAGATATGACTGGAATCACCTGTCTTATAGGTGTACAACATGTTGACAAACAAACAAACAAACAAACAAAAGAAAACAAAAACAGAAAACGCGAAAAAGAAATATATATATATATGTGTGTGTACATCTAAAATACCAAGCAAGCAAGCACGCAAGCAAACAAACAAACAACACACATAATTCAGAGTTTTCTGAACACTATAACTGGAAAAATGTTAAATCCAAAATTCTGCCAAGAATCCCACGACTGTGGCCCTGGCACGCAACAACGAGGATACCACTCCGTGAGCCACATGGAACCCTGCAACAGAGTCAGCCGTGTCAGCCCTCTGATCTGCCGAAGCCACTACTGCCAGAGAGATGGCCAATGGCGTTTGATCATTGCAATCTCGCACATCGGGTCGAGCCCGACGTGCCAACAGAACATTCACAACTCCATCAGTGCCCAAGCGAAGTGAATTGGTAGCACACAAGTGTAGCAAGGTGCGACCCATGCCATCCGTCGCATCCAGGGCAGCCTCTACTGATTGGCAACTGTCAACATTCTCCAATTTCTGCAATGCCCTTGTGACAGCATCAACCTCACAGGCTTTCACTGCTGCACGCAGCGTCACAGGCTTCGAAGCGGCACTGCCTGGAGGATTCGGATATCCGGTGGAACCCTTGTAGGTGGCAGAAGAATCTGTGGATTTTCCACCTGTGTATGTACTTGATGAAGGCCCACCATCCGCATCCTTTGCACCTGCAATAGGCGAATCACTGAACAGCTGAACCTGAACCTGAACCTGAACCGACCCAAACTGGAAGGTGTCAAAAAATCGGATTTGGGGCCGTTGAGATGTCACTGCTCGTTGACTGTAGATTCTCTGGGTACGGTATATCCCGTGACTAGGTTTCAGTGGACGATGATAGTTGGGTTGCAGACCTTTCCCCAAAATGGTGATTCTTTACCGACCGCTACGGTTTTTTTGGAATACTCCCTACGCGTTCGTTCGTTGCCATTGTTCATGGTCACGTGTTCGTTCTTCATCTTCATCTCCCACCTTGAGACATGCAGCCAGTCGTCAAACAACTTTGCTCACATGGCCAGCTCTATCCATCATGGCACTCTTCGGGAAGCAACCAGAGAAACAAATGGTTTTGGATAACTTAAGCAGTCCGACTAGAAGATCTTTCAGACATCAAGAATGACGAGACCGCCTGGCTTCGTTTTAAAAAAGTAGTCCCCAAAAAAAGAAGTTCTCAGTGCATCTGACGCCTTACCTGTTTTGCTGTGTTTTTGTGCTACGAAATGGCAGCACAATGTGTGAGGCAAGCGCAGCATTGAAGCACAAGTCCGTGGTCCAAACCTAATTAACCAAAAATTTGCGAAACACCAGTTCGTCGGTCACGAGGGCACCATTCCCCAAGCACCTTCTGGGGAAACAATGGTTGCCTCTTGTACTCAAAGCTGCCTCGGTCAGGGCGCAGCGCACGGTCAGTCAGGAATTAAAAACGAAATAACGTTAAATCGAAGACGAGGGCGTTGCAAAAGGGCAACAAAAATCCTAAACAAACAAACAAACAAACAAACAAAAAATCACCCGTCCCGCATAACCGACAGTCCATAAAGCATCATGTGTTCTTGACCCACCAGAGTAAAGCAGGCATGGGCCACTGCTCTTCAGTCAAATGCACGTGTATTTTTTCCTACACTAAGTTTTGGGAGAAACTGAGATCAGGAGGACTTTGGTAACAATTTGCAATCCGATTCTTTCACGAGCGTATCTCGCAAAGTATTCCACACCTGACACACTCAAATTCACCAGCCAAGAAAACTGAAATGACGATTGCAATGAGATGGTTGTGACAATACCTGAGAAATGATCAATTCCTTTTGACAAAATAGAAATGAACTGTGTCACACATAACATTGACAAATGTCCATGGTTCGTAGCAAAAGGAAAAAGAGGGGAAACTGTGTTGGTCCTTGGGCCTTGTGATCCCTAGCCACGACAGACCAAAGTGGTTGAGAGGGCCATGGTCACTACTTTTCTGCAAAATCTCTGTTTCGGCCCTTTGAAAAATTGAAAGTGATCACAACGGCATAACACCCCAGATAGCTAACTCCAAAATAATCAAGCACTAAATCAAGAATCCGTGAGAGCTTCCGACCGCGAGTGGGCCCAACAAAACACCAAACAGGCACATATGTGGCCCCGATGAAAAGTCCTGTTTGCATGTGTAAAATTGTAAAAATATATGCTTACAAAAAGTATAAGCGCAAACCAGTACCACAGGATGTTACGCACAAACATATGTTTAAAATGCTTAAACAAATATGTGCGCACACAGTACAGTTCCCAGGCTTCACAAGCATTGCGTGCAAGCTTGCAAACACAGCATGAGCATTCTCAAGCAGCGTTTTCATCAGACTCACGTTTCAAACTGAAAAATGGAGGACATTCGAGAAGCAAAAAACAAATGAAGGCCCTGCATTCTGACACAAATAAAGGCAAATAAAAGAGGGGAATAAGGGCAAAACAGGATCAACACGCATCGGACATCAACGTCCTCTGACCTCTGGGCACCGCAAAAAACAAAGTGAAGAACCTCCACCTTGAGTGAGTCAACTCCGAACGTTTCCCCCACAAAATGAATTTGCAACAAAGTGGTGAAACAAAAGAAGTGAAGGATCGAATTAAAAAATGTTTCATCGTTACAATCAATGCGAAGTTGCTGGCACCGATCGAAATCGGGGCACTGTGCCTTGTTTTTCGTTTTTCCCTCTCAAGGCGTGCAGGGAGGTCAAGCCTTGCATCGCTGGTAGTTTGTGCGTGAGAGACTAATGTACAAAGCCCACAAGCCTGAAGTTTGAAACAATGTATACTTTTTCCCGTGCCTTGATGTCAAGCCTCTCATTGCTGAGTTTGTGCTCACAGATGGCCAGTCAGGGACAATGTCAGCAATCGAACGAAATTGATGGTGCAGCGCAAAAGAAATATGAAAGAGCAAAAAAGCAAATGCAAGGCAAGTTGAAACTTTGTTAGGCAGCAGCTTTCTTTTGAACCCGAGCGCTATGGCGGTTGAACTGATATGAACGGATATTACATTTCCAATGACATCAACTGCACATTAAACAACATTCATCTTTGTACCTGTATGTGTACCTATAAAAATTAACACCCCCCCTTGGAGTGTGATGAAGTGAGTCGACACTCCACCCTTTCTTTGTACATTTCTCGATTTGTAGAATCCACCCTCTGCTAGGTGGAACTGACAAGGTCTTCTACAACTGTTCTAGCTATCATGCATAGCTACCGTTCCGGTGCATACTTGCACACTATTCCATGCATCGTTCTGCAAATTCTATTTCCATATGCGTGGTTCAGCTGGTTTCACGCATCTTCAAACAATGCTGCATCAGCCAATGTAAAATTCACCTGAGTTCAATCGTAGTGTCACGTATGTATCGTGGTTCAGATGTTGCACGATACTTCAACTCACTGTTGAATGCCTGTGGTTCAGATGGTTTCACAGGTCATCCAAATCAAAAAACATGCATTGTAAATTCCATTGCAAAATCAATTGTTGTTTCCATCATTTGAATCGCCTGCTTCGTTGTCGCTACTGAAATGATGTAGCTCTTGCCAATACTCCCGGTCGCTGACTTCTTCAATCCCAGAATAAATGCACCTGAATCGTCTGTGTTCTCTGTGAAAGATCTGTCATTCCACGACACATCATATGTGCTCTTCTTCTCACACCTTCACTGTGGTTTTGCTCCAAAATTCCAAACTGCATTTCCAAGATGTCTCTCCTGTGATTTTACCGGCTCAATGTGTTGTGATCCATCTGTTGTCCACGACGTTGCATGCGTCTGTTTTCCCTTCACAAGCATGTGGTACAAAACCACTCTGGAGACCATGGATCCCACCTTCAACAGAAATTGGTTCAAAACTTCGGTGCCCTCCGGAGGGAGATCGACCGAATCGTACAGGCAGAACATAACGCATTTCTGATGTGCGACAATTTCGAAAAACCATCTTGGGTAGAGCTGCTTCCCACCGAAGGACCAGATTCGGACGCTCCTCACCCCAAGGCAGTGCGTCAAGGAACCACGGCGGGTGCCTTGGCACCTGTCCTGGGCAGGCAGCCCCCCTTCAGGGATAGTATGGCACAAGCACGGGAAACAGATGCATTCCCTCCCTCGGCCCGTCTTTCCAGCGAGGACAGCAGCTGTCCTGAGCAGGCCTCCTTCACAGGCATTGTATTTTTTTTGCACGAGTGGAGGCGCTGTGTGTGCAGGTGCACAAGTCACCTTAGTCGAGTTAAGAAGGAGTTACTGGACAGGTTGCACACAACACGAAAGGACCAAAGCAACCCAACACCCACCAAAAAACAACACAACAAGACCCAAAACGTGCAACCTGCAGCGCAGCTCCGAGAGCCAAGAAGGCATGAAGAAGGTGAGACAGGGGCGATGAATTCCGCAAAACGCTCAGTACTTCTTGTTCCACGAATTGGAGCAAGGTGCAATCGAATCAGGGGCATGGAGCCCAGCGAGCAACCGGTTGCATGTGCTGTTGCAAGCACTGCTTTGCCATTTATCACCCAGTGAGTGCCCCTTCACAGGCATTGTATGGCACAAGCACCGGAAACAGAAGCATGCCATCCTTCGGGCCGTCGTTCCAGCTTGGTGTGACACGACATTTGCCTTAACAGCTGTCCTGAGGGGTAAAATTGAACTAAACGAACACAGTCCGGAAGTTATCATCTCAAATGGCGACTGTAGAGAGGTCACCACCCATGCCTGCTGAATCATCCGCAGCCAGCCTCCTAAGAGGAGCCGGTTATGGACTGCTGCTTGGTGCTGACTGCCCTTTCGGGCGCGACAATAAATGTCTCTCTCAGCAGAGCGAAGTTTTTTTTCCACGAGTACGGACGCCGTGTGGGCATGGTGCCCAGGTCATCATTGAAGGAAGGGAAAAACAGTCAGATGGTGGAGAAAAGGACAAAGACCCAACAACCAAACAACCGCAAACCACAGCCCACAGGCCGAGTCTCCACCATCTTGTAGTCTTTCCACTGTGCTAAGGTGAAACAAATGAAACGAAAACTACTAACTATCAATGGGCCTGAATTCTCGAACGAAGAGCATGGCAGCGCGGGTTTGTGCTCTAGCAAAGTTTCCAAAAAGTCTTCAAATGGACTTCACTTCTCAATCACCAGTGACCAGCGGCCACTGCACGGTGTGGCAAAAACATGGTCACGATGCAGGTCCCGAGCATTGCTATGCTCCAACGCCGGTTGTATCCATGTCAAAGTGGATCAGTGGTTGCTATGCTTCATGCCGTGGAAAAAACCTTTCTTGTAGCACAACCCATTCAACTGATTGCACTTACAAGTCCAGAGGCATATTAGTTGGTGGTGTTCAGACAGTGGCAGCCATAGCAAACGACGAAAGCCTGCAGTGAAATGCTGCATCATTGCAAAAAGTGGTCTGTTGCGTGCAAGGCCCGTGTGAAACAGGTGAAACGTTGGACCTATCCTAGCATGGTATCTGTACCCCTTTGTACAAAATTGGAAATGTCGGACATCAACAGAGGGAACTAAGGTTCCCCCTGGGCATCCTCCATTGCCACTCTCTACCACCCGCCTGTTGGGAACGAGGAGCTAAGACTCTCATTCCTACTGGCTCACTGTATTGCGAATGGCGAAAAGAGGTTGGCGATCCCACTTAGTGTTTGCGCATTTCCCTTGCAGTAGCTTGCTGGCGGTGTGCTTATCCACCATTCCCGCTGCGAAAGCATTGCTGGTCTTTGCAGGTCTGGAAAGTCTTCTGTCCATTGATCACTGGCATCTGCCGACCGCTCTCGGCGCTGCTTGGACTAGACGAGTTACCCACCTTTGTTAAGGACATATGTCCTTCGCCACGTGTTGCTTTTTTCTTTGCTTGTACTTTGCTCGAAAGTGCGTACTGCCTGCAAAAGCGCATAGCGCCATGTAAAGCAGGAGTGGACACCTCCTGTAGAGAGGTACGCTGAAGGAAGGCTTCTTTTGCCGTGATCCTCAGCTCTACTCATGGTATTTGGCCTGCTGTGGCTTCTGGCCTACTCTGGACTCGAGCTAAGGCGCGCGCCCAGACTCTTGATGAGTGTCAGTGAGACCGCGATAGCTGTGATCCGAGAGGCTTGTCTTCATCCAAGACCAGGGGTGTATCCCATGTCCGGGATCATATGCAGCCAGGGTGGCCATCTCATATCGGGACAAATGGCGAAAGCATTTTCTTCAGCATAGACTCCTCGCCATTTGTGCCTTCCTGGCATTTTGGCGAGCCTCTTAAAGGCAGTGCAATCCAAGAAAGCCCTACTTCCAATGTATCTTAGTGAAGGCGGGATTGCAAGCTCAACTAGGGCTGCGCAGTTCATAAAGGCTTTAACTCGGATTGTATGGAGAGTAGTCGGAAGGAGAACTTCTCTGAGGCTAGTGCAGTGCACGAAGGTGAATTCCGGAATTTCTTCAACATTGGTGTTGCAAAGGTCTACACTCTCAAGCAGTCGGCAACTGTCACACGCATGCGCTCCAATAGCTGTAAAATGCTTCATGGTCCTAGCTTGCAGTGTTGACCCTCGGGGGGATGGAAGCTCACTCAAGGTAACCTCAGCAAGGTTAATACACCCTTGAAAGAGGTATGGCCAGAACTTGGCTTCGTTGCTGAACATATTTGCAACCCCTTCCGATGCATACACCCATTGTAAGGAACAGCATTCCGCAAAGGCTTTGTATCCAAAATCTCGGCAACCAGGAGCCGAGACACTGTTTAGTAGTTTGCAGTCACGAAAGGCGTTATCGGAAATGCCTACAACTGTGGCCGGCAGTTTGACAATGCGGAGCTGTCGGCAATTTTGCCAAGCCTCTGCTCCAATGAGCCTGATACCTGACTCAACACTGACATGTCGCAGACGCGGAACCCCTGCAAAAGCCCCTTCTGGGACGATTTCCTCTGGGTTCATAGGGACATGAACGGCAAGCGGAACTTTTTTTCCACGAGTGCGGATGCCATGTGGGCATGGTGCCCAGGTCATCATTGAAGGAAAGGAAATACAATCAGATGGTGGAGAAAAAGACACAGACAACCCAACAACAAACCAAAACAAACAACCAAAGCCCACAGGCCGAGACTCCACCATCAAGTAGTATTTCCTCTGTACGAGGGTGAAACAAGTGAGAAAGTTGACTGCTGACTATCTATGGGCCTGAATTCACGAAAGAAGAGCTTGGCAGCTAAGGTTGGTGCACTAGCAAAATCCCAACGAAGTCGTCAAATGGACTTCACATCACTATCACCAGTGACCAAAACGGCCACTGCTCAGAGTGGCAAAAACATGGTCACAATGCATAGTCCCGGGCATTGGTATGGTCTTTAGCAGGTCTGATCCTTGCCCAAGTGGATCAGTAGTCGCTATGCTAATCATGCCGTGGAAAAGTCCTTTCTTGTAGCACAACCCTTGCAATTGGTTGCACAAACAAGTCAAGAGGCATAGCAGTGTTCAGGCAGTGGCGGCTATAGCAAACGACGAAAGCCTGCTGGTAAGGGTGCGAAAAGCTCCCCCCCCGAAGGGAGGTCATCTCAGCACCCTTCGGCACACAAAGGTGCCAAAACGGGGTGTGCCCTAACCTTGAGAAATGCTGTGTCATTGCAAAAGCATTGTCCTGTTGCGTGCAAGGCCCGTGTGAAACAGGTGAGACCGTGGACCTATCCTAGCATGGTACTTGTGCCTCTTTGTACAAAATTGGTAATGTCGGACATCAACAGAGGGAACTAAGGTTCCCCCTGGGCATCCTCCATTGCCATTCTCTACCACCCGCCTATTGGGAACGAGGAGCTAAGGCTCTCATTCCTGTAGGCTCACTGTATCGTGGATGTCGAGGACAAGTTGGCGACTCTACTCAATGTTTGCACATTTCACTTGACGTATCTTCCTGGCAGAGTGCTTATGCTCCATTCCCGCCGCGAAGGCATTGCTGGCCTTTGATGCAGGATCTAGAAAGTCTTCTCTCCATAGATCATTGGCATCTGCCGGCAAAAATCGGAGCCATGTGGGCTGATCGAATTGCTCACATTTGTCAAAGGCGTTGGGTCGGGCATATGTCCCTCGCCGTGTTTTGCTTTTCCCTTGTTTGCGTACTGCTCGAAGTTGCGTGCAACCTGCAAAAGCACGTCGCGCAATATAAAGCAGGGATGGTGGGATGGAGACCTCCTGTAGCGAGGTACACTTAGGAAAGGCTTCTTGCTCTATGATCCTCAAATTGCGGGAAAGGCAGAGTTGTTGCAGCTGCGTGCAGCCTGTTGTACAAATGTGGGCATGTTGGTCTCTGAGCAGTGACGACACCTGGCTGACACTTCTCTCCTTTGGAGAGGGCAGTCGGATTGCTTTTGGTGTGGCGCACTTGCTACTTGACATTTACGATATGGCTCTGATGAGCTCAGGCCATGTCCGTGCACTAGCAAAGGCGACTGTGGCCGGTCAAGGGCACGGAGGTGGTGGACATTGCAAACAAACGTAGCTGCAGGCAACCTACAGACCTGCATGGACCTGGTGAAACAGGTGAAACCGAAATGTTCCCTAGCATGGTACTTTGCGCCAAGATTGGCTGAGTGCAGACTCCCCCAGACGAAACTGAGGTTCTCACCTAGCTCACTTGCAGCGAAAGGTTTAGACACTGTTGGCGGGCAATTTGTTGAAAGTCATGGCCACCAATGGAGGCATCAGTGATTCCCCGATCACGTCCTTCTCGACATTGGAAGTTGGCCACAAGATCCTGGTATGAACACAGGAAGCGCTAAGCATGACAGGGCCCTCCCTAATCCATGCATTGTTTACACCTCCTGGAATGAATAATCGCGTAGATCATAAGAGGTACGACAACAAACGCACGTGCTCCGGTGGAGACAGCATGCGAAATTGTAGAGCTAACCTTAGCATCCATGCCAAAATCATCTACTTCAATACGTTAACCCTGAGTCTGTTCTATTACTCGCAGTCTCATCGATACTTTTCCCCTCCACTGCTGAAGCCAATCTATCAGGAATGAGTGGCCTCAAGGGCTTCGACATAAGGGATTTAGACATTGGAAGTTGGCCACCAGATCCTGGTATGAACACAGGAAGCGTGAAGCATGCCATGGTTCTCTTCCTAAACCTTGCATTACTTACACCTCCTGGAGTTAAACGATGCGTAGAGCGTGCAGTTCATTGGGCTGAAAACTGAGAAATGCTCCTCCTGTTTGTCTGCTCAATTGGAGCAACACACTCTTTATATTTACCAATTCGTTTAGGTTGATAGGACGGCAAGCCTATACTTCTGAACAACTTGAGTACTGCATACTCAAAGAAGGGAGCCTTGCCAAACATGCTCTGCAAACCGTCTGCTTTAGGTCACTGGGACTCTAGGTCTCTAAAGGAGAGGCCTCTGCAAGACAAAACTCAAGTGTCACGGCATGTCCTTCATTCCCTGATAGACAAAGACGAAAGCCTTTTGGTTGATACCCTTCATCCTTACTGAAACAAACCCGAATGCACTTAGATTGATGGGACGGCAAATCTGTGCTTCTGGATGGCTGATAAATGTACGTGTCTACAACCCAAGTTCGCGGCTGCATTAGTTTAGCAGGAGACGACAAATTACGCCCGTAGCTTACAAGACAACAACCTGTGAGTCACAGTGTTGGTGGCTTAGATTTCTTGCAGCCTCCCTGCAAACCAACAGGTAAAACATGAGTACTGCATACCCGAAGAAGGGAGTCTTGCAAATCATACCCTTCAACAGTCTGCTTTAGGTTCGCTAAGACTCAAGATCTCTGAAGGAAAGGCCTTGGTCTTTGCAAGACACAGCTTCAGCTTAACGGCGTGAGTTGTCCAGTTTTCCTGCTGCCCCCCCACCAGTAGACAGGAATGGCCAGGCGTACTGTGGACAGTGACTGAGGTCACCTCTTTGAAAGGGCAGACTGCGGACTGTAGACAAAAACGGCAAAACGACACTCGAGACAACACTTAGGATAATCTCCAAGGCACAAGGCGATGAACGAAAGGACTTAAGGCTATTAGCCGATGAATATACATTGCCACGACCAAACTTCGCGGCTGCATGTGACCGGCAATAGACGAAATTTGCGCCTGCAGCTTGCAAGACAAATGAATAGAGAAATAATAAAGTTGAGTCACAGTATTGGTGGTTTAGTTTTCCTGAAGCCTCCCTACCAACAAACAGGAACAACTTGAGCACTGCATCCTCAAAGAAGGGAGCCTTGCCAATCATACTCTACAACAGTCAGCTTTAGGCTCTCTAGGACTCGAGGTCTCTGAAGGAAAGGGCTTTGCAAGACAAAACTTGGGTGGCACGGCATGGGTTGTCCTGTTTTCCTGCAGCTCCCCCTCTAGCAGACAGGAATAGCTTATAAGGACAGCACGCGCGAAGGACAGAGTCATGCAGATCATACCCTGTGGCTAGCCGCCTTGGGCAGACCAAGCATTTCACTGACATCCTTCATTCCCCAATAAACAAAAACGATAGCCTATGGGACGGCAACTGTGCTTCTAGTTGGCTGGTGAAACTTCAGAGGCCCTGCGCCTCTCGGAGGTCCAGTAGGTAGGTTGAAGTTGGCGCTTCTTGGTGCCATGGCGTGCGAAGAGTCGAATTTACAGAGGCCCTGCGCCTCTTAGAGGTCAACATGGGTAGGTCGAAGTAGACGCTTCTTGACGTCTTGGCGCGCGAAGGGTCGAATTTACAGAGGCCTTGCGCCTCTTGGATGGACGCCTTGGCGTGCGAAGGGTCGAATTTACAGAGGCCCTGTGCCTCTCGGAGGTCTGAGTTGGCAGGTCCAAGTAGGCACTCCCTGGCACCTTGGCGTACGAAAGGTTGAATTTTCAGAGGCCCTGTGCCTAGTCCAAGTGGGTAGGTCGAAGTAGGCGCTCCCTGGCGCCTTGGCGTACGAAGGGTCGAATTTACAGAGGCCCTGTGCCTCTCGGAGGTCTGAGTTGGCAGGTCCAAGTAGGCGCTCCCTGGCACCTTGGCGTACGAAAGGTCGAATTTACAGAGGCCCTGTGCCTAGTCCAAGTGGGTAGGTCGAAGTAGGCGCTCTCTGGCGCCTTGGCGTACGAAGGGTCGAATTTACAGAGGCCCTGTGCCTCTTAGAGGTCAACATGGGTAGGTCGAAGTAGACGCTTCTTGACGTCTTGGCGCGCGAAGGGTCGAATTTACAGAGGCCTTGCGCCTCTTGGATGGACGCCTTGGCGTGCGAAGGGTCGAATTTACAGAGGCCCTGTGCCTCTCGGAGGTCTGAGTTGGAAGGTCCAAGTAGGCACTCCCTGGCACCTTGGCGTACGAAAGGTTGAATTTTCAGAGGCCCTGTGCCTAGTCCAAGTGGGTAGGTCGAAGTAGGCGCTCCCTGGCGCCTTGGCGTACGAAGGGTCGAATTTACAGAGGCCTTGTGCCTCTCGGAGGTCTGAGTTGGCAGGTCCAAGTAGGCGCTCCCTGGCACCTTGGCGTACGAAAGGTCGAATTTACAGAGGCCCTGTGCCTAGTCCAAGTGGGTAGGTCGAAGTAGGCGCTCTCTGGCGCCTTGGCGTACGAAGGGTCGAATTTACAGAGGCCCTGCGCCTCTCGGAGGTCCAAGTGGGTAGGTCGAGGTAGGCGCTGACTGGCGCCTTGGCGTGCGAAGGGTCGAATGTACAGAGGCCCTGCGCTTCTCGGAAGTCCAAGTTGGTAGGTCTATTTGGACGCTCCCTTTTGCCTTGGCCCTTAAGGAGCGAAGTTGCAGTTGAGAAGTCTGCACTTGCTTTGTCAACACTGCCTTTGCCGCAGCTCAGGGCGAAAGGTTTCAGATATCTGGATCCCTTGTAGCAGGCGTCAGATTCATTCCCAATAAAACAAAAGCGAAAGCTCTTAGTTTGATGGAACGGCAAAACTGCGCTTCTGGATGGCTGGTGAAAGTACGTTTCCACGGCCGAATTTTGCGGCTGGGGGCCCTTCATCTCCAATTATTCAAAAACGAAAGCGTCAAGATTAATAGAACGGCAGATCAGTGCTTCTGGATCATGCTCTGCCACAGTCTGCCTTAGGCTCACTGAGACTCTAGGCCTCTAAAGGAAAGGCCTTTGCAAGACAAACTTAAATGTCACGGCATGGGTTGTCCTGTTTTCCTGCAGCCCCCCACCAGCAAACAAGAATAGCTTAGGTACAGCACGCTCAAAAGATAGAGTCTTGCGAGTCCTCTGCGGCAGTCTGCTTTGGGCGGACCAGGCGTTTCAATGAGACCTTTCATCGCCAAATGAACCAAAAGAATAGAGATTGATGGAACGAGAAATCATTTGCACGGCCGAATTTCGTGGCTGCATGTGACCAGCAGGAGACGACATATTGCGCCTGTAGCTTGCAAGATAAAAAGTTTTGAGTCACAGTATTGGTGGTTTAGTTTTCCTGCAGCCTCCCCACCAGCAAACAGGAAACCTTGAGTACTGCATGCACTAAGAAGGAAATCTTGCAAATCATGCCCTGCAACTGTCTGTCTTGGGCTCGTTGGGACGCTAGATCTCTAAAGGGAAGGCCTCGGCCTTGGCAAGACAAACTTAAAATGTCTTAAGTGTCACGGCATGGGTTGTCCAGCTATAAACAGATTGCAAAAGAGCACAGACGGTTTCTTTCATTGACATGCCGCTCAGGCAGGACAAGACGAGGCCAAGCTGACACGAAATGCTTGGACTATATCTGGGTAGCTCGGCAAGAGACAAATGCAGTAAGAGGGTCTTTGGTCCTGAGGCAGTGGCTGAGGACACTGCAAGAGGAAAACCCAGCTTGGATACCAATCGTAAAACAAGAGAGACAGGGACGAAAACAAAACAGAAATGTCGAACGGGTGCTTGCCAGAGACAGCGACATAGATGTTCTGAAACTCATCTTCTCCAACTACAAAAAGGTTGCGGCTGAATCTTTCCGTATTGACCATGCTAGGAAAACGACACAGAAACAAAATTCGTGGTGAAACAGCCAGAGAAGGTCCATGGAGCTGCGCAAAAATTCCCTTAGTCTCAAAGGATTCCAGAATATCGTTTTTGATAAACTGCGAAATCGTGCAAGAGACTTCCTTGAAAGACATGACGAAAACCAGCCAAGACAAAGAAGGGAATCAAGAGCGCAACTGAAGGTAATGTCTAAGGACACCCCCTTCGAAAGGTAGTACTTACTACGAAGCTCGAAGCAGTGTCTAAGGACACCACTTGAGTTGCGTAACTGGTCGAAGTCTCAAAGGATGTCCAAGGACATCCCTTGAGAAGCTAAGCTCACAGGCGAAAAACACAAATGGTGTCTAAGAACACCACTTGAGATGCAGAAAGAGAAGAGCCTAGCTGAACAAAAACATCCTGGTTGCGCAGTCCGGCGCGGAAACAACTCACTTAGACATCCCTTGAGAAGCTGAGCTCACGGCAATGGGCAGGCGAAAAACACAAATGGTGTCTAAGGACACCACTTGAGATCTGTAGCTAAACTAAAACATCCTTGCTCGCAGTCCGGCGCGAAAACAACTTCTTCTCTTCAAGAAGGGTTCAAGCTAACCACGCAAGGAGTCTCTTCTCTTTAAGAGACAAAAACTTGAGCCTCCTCCCCATCTTGAGCCAAAGGAGGCTTGAGTTAAAGGCTACGGAGCTGCCAGCAGCTGCAAACTGTTGATTTGTCCCAAACGTGTGTCATTGAAATTTTGGGTTTTGCACTGCTCACAGCTGCAGCAACTCAGCCTTTCCCGAAAGTTACGAATCATTGAGCAAGAAGTCTTTCTCAAGTGCACCTCGCTGCAAGTCTGCATCCCACCATCCCTGCTTTATAAAGCGAGGCGTGCTTTTACAGGTTGCACGCAGCTTCGAGCAGTTCGAAAAGAAGGGAAAAGCAAAACATGGCGAGGTACACATGCCCGGCTCAATGCATTTGGCAAATGTGAACAACTAGACAAGCCCAAGTGGCTCCGATTCTTGCCGCCTAATGCCAAAGACCAATGGAGAGAAAACTTTCAAGAAACCATACCCTGGACCGGCAACGCTCTGACGACAGGAGGGATGGATTGCTCTCTGCCGCTTCGATTATGCGAGCTAGGCTCAATGAAGCTCAAGCAGAGTCACCATTTCGGCCTCACCATCGACGATTCAGTGAGCCTACAGGAATGAGAGCCTTAGTTTCTCGTTCCCAAAAGGCCGTGGTAGAGAATGGTGATGGAAGGCGGCCAGGAGGAATCTTAGTTCTCTCTGCGGCGGCCATGCCATGACCATTACTGTACAAAGAGGCACAAGTACCATGCTGGGATACTGGGGAGGCCCTCTGTGGCGAGACCGGTTTTTGCTGTGGTTTTTGGACCCCAAACTGGTGCCCACAAAAATCACTTTTTTCCATTCCTTGAAGGAGCAAAAAGTTGGGAAAACCAGTGAGATTTGACAATTGCTGGGGAGAAAGCGTTTGGTGTGTATGATAGCAATCAAGCTTACAGATCAATGGTCAGCTGCTTCTTTCAGCAGTCTGATTGCGGCCTTGCACGCTTGGTGCATGTTTGTTTGCTACAATGCTTGTGGTGGACATCCGCCGTGAGTCGACCTAGCGCCTTGAGTCTTTGTATTTGTTTGGTCTGTCTTAGTTTTGGGTGAGAGGGAAGAAGGGTGGGGAGATGTTGAGCGAAGGTTTGGCGCCGTGGAGCCGTGAAGCCTGTCATGTTTGCGTATGTTTATAGGCCTGTGTTCAGGAGCCATCTCTGGTCGTTCAGTATGGCAAGGAAACCTTGTTTTATTTTGTTTTGACGTTGTTGTTTGATGCATGTCGTGAAGGATGGGGTTTTGAAAAGATATTGTTGAGGTTTGCGCTCACGTCCTTGGTGTTTGTTGCAAGCTACGCCAGGCTGCCGCCCGGGTCCCGGTTCCATCTTAAGCATCAACGTTTAAATGTTCCCTTGCAACGCGCTATACAGGGTTTTTGCGGCTACAATCAAGCTCTGGGTCAAGCCAAGGCCGTGGAGGCCAAGCCTCGCGCAGCCATGACAGGGCGATTCCGCGTCGCAAGCCAATTGTGTGTTTGAGGTGTTTCTCCTGAACTGCCCGTGACTATTGTGGAGGCCAATGACGTGGCAATGGCAAGCGGGCCACCCCTTCACCCCCATAGACTCTTAGCGTGGGAAATGAAGTTGCATGTGCAAGAGGGCGCGGAGTAGTATTTGCATTAGCCTTGCTGACAAACAACAGTGTATTCTTATTCCGGGCGAAAATACTCCGCAAGCCTGCTATTGGTCGCAGCAATCATGTCCCTCCAAAAAACCAACTCCGTGCTCATTTCCATTGGGGAGAGAATATAGCCTTCTGTTTCGCGCGGCAGCTTGTGGCTGTTCAAATTGCTTTTTGGGCCGCGAAGCATGGTAGCTTCTCTTTGTTGGTTTTTCTTTGTGTTCTTTACAGCCTGTTTATTAAATTAGATTGTCAGTTGCTGCAGGATTCAATCGGAGGGTTTGTCTTCTGCAGCGCATCGTCAAACAGATCTTCTTTCCCACAGAAGCTAAAAGTGGCATCGCGAAAACAGGAGTTTTTTGATGACCAATCCAAGTACCCCTCCTGTATTACAGCGCGCGGTACCGTCTCGGTACCACTTCAGCACGGCTCGGGCCCTTTATTACAACCCTCTATTACAATGCGCGGTACCGCCTCGGTACCGCTTCGGTACGGCTTCGGTACCGCTCGGGCCCTCTATTACAATGCGCGGTGCCGCCTCGGTACCGCTTCGGTACCGCTCGGGCCCTCTATTACAATGCGCAGCGCCGACGCCCCGTTTGCGTTTTACAAAGTTTTAATTCGGTCGGAGTGACGAACTTCCAAGAAAACACAAAGACCAACAGAAACCCACAAAACGCAACCTTAACATTAGTCCCGGCGCTTCTTCAAACGGGGCGCTCCACACTTGCGCCAAGGCATTCCGAGTATTCTTCGCGCTCAACCATTCTTAACAAAGGCTTGGGCGTGGGTTTGGCCATTGATGTGTCCAAAGTTAAATTGCATTTTCGGGTGAATTTGTGGCCTTCATTTTGGGGTCCAAAAACACTAGCAAAACCGGTGTCGCCACGGAGGGCCTCCCCAGTTCAAGAACATGTGTGGACATAAATGTTCGCAGGGTGTGGAGAACAAGTACTCGCGGCGCTGCAAAGCCCTGGAAACCCAGCGGTATGGGAAACTTCTGTCGCGTACATGAAGAAACAATCGAAACTTGTGCTTTTTTTCGCTCGGTGACCACAATTTTGCCGACAAAACGACCCCCGTTTTGGGGTCCAAAAACGGACCCCAAAATGGAGTCCATTCATTCAGTCTCAATTTGATTTGCTTGTGTCCGGGCGACTTGGCCCCCGTTTTGGGGTCCAAAAACGGACCCCAAAACGGGGGTCGTTTTGTCGGCAAAATTTTTGCCGCCGGGCAAAAAATAGTGCAAGTTTCGATTGTTTCCGCGGGTACACGACAGGTTTTGCATACCGCTGGGTTTCCATGATTTTGCAGCGCCACGACCAATTGTTCGCCACGCCCTGCAAGCATGTATGTCCGCACATGCTCTTGAACTGGGGAGGCCCTCTGTGGCGAGACCGGTTTTTGCTGTGGTTTTTGGACCCCAAACTGGTGCCCACAAAAATCACTTTTTTCCATTCCTTGAAGGAGCAAAAAGTTGGGAAAACCAGTGAGATTTGACAATTGCTGGGGAGAAAGCGTTTGGTGTGTATGATAGCAATCAAGCTTACAGATCAATGGTCAGCTGCTTCTTTCAGCAGTCTGATTGCGGCCTTGCACGCTTGGTGCATGTTTGTTTGCTACAATGCTTGTGGTGGACATCCGCCGTGAGTCGACCTAGCGCCTTGAGTCTTTGTATTTGTTTGGTCTGTCTTAGTTTTGGGTGAGAGGGAAGAAGGGTGGGGAGATGTTGAGCGAAGGTTTGGCGCCGTGGAGCCGTGAAGCCTGTCATGTTTGCGTATGTTTATAGGCCTGTGTTCAGGAGCCATCTCTGGTCGTTCAGTATGGCAAGGAAACCTTGTTTTATTTTGTTTTGACGTTGTTGTTTGATGCATGTCGTGAAGGATGGGGTTTTGAAAAGATATTGTTGAGGTTTGCGCTCACGTCCTTGGTGTTTGTTGCAAGCTACGCCAGGCTGCCGCCCGGGTCCCGGTTCCATCTTAAGCATCAACGTTTAAATGTTCCCTTGCAACGCGCTATACAGGGTTTTTGCGGCTACAATCAAGCTCTGGGTCAAGCCAAGGCCGTGGAGGCCAAGCCTCGCGCAGCCATGACAGGGCGATTCCGCGTCGCAAGCCAATTGTGTGTTTGAGGTGTTTCTCCTGAACTGCCCGTGACTATTGTGGAGGCCAATGACGTGGCAATGGCAAGCGGGCCACCCCTTCACCCCCATAGACTCTTAGCGTGGGAAATGAAGTTGCATGTGCAAGAGGGCGCGGAGTAGTATTTGCATTAGCCTTGCTGACAAACAACAGTGTATTCTTATTCCGGGCGAAAATACTCCGCAAGCCTGCTATTGGTCGCAGCAATCATGTCCCTCCAAAAAACCAACTCCGTGCTCATTTCCATTGGGGAGAGA
>CAXIVM010000563.1:0-11000 GCA_964035705.1 Porites rus | reverse complement strand
CACACCACAGGTTCACATGGCCTCTTTTTTGCAGGGCCATGGCGACCCAAAGCGTGGAGCTCGCTGGTCCTTTCGCCAAAAAAGCAAAGTCCAAAAACGACCGAGTGCTTCAGAACACCAATAATGAATGCTCAGAAGAGCCAATTTGGCAATTAGAACACGAAACAACCCGCACAGTGCTGTGTGCAGAATGAGCGATACCCGTAAAAAAAGAGAATTACCTTGACTGTGCATATTTTGTGTCAAGAACACAGCCACCCCTTGAGGAATGCGAGTTTTCGCCCCAAAATTAGCCCAGCTGGAGACCCCAATAGCAATACAAACCGGGACAACAAGAAAAATCTGGAAACAGCTGCTGTTTTCAACACATCGACCATCTCTTCCTTGGACACCATCATCACATAACCGGAACCAGGGCACCATCAGAACATGACCGAGACACCGTCACAACATGACTGGGACACCATCACAACACAACCGGGACACCATCACAAGGTGACCGGGATACCAGCATGACATGACGGGGACACCATCACAACATGACTGGGACACCGTCACAACATGACTGGGACACAATCCCAACATGACCGGGACACCATCACAAGGTGACCGGGACACCAACAAAACATGACGGGGAAACCATCACAAGATGACCAGGACACCATCACAACATGACCGGGACACCATCACATGACCCGGACACAATCAAAACATGACCGGCACACCGCCAAAACATGACCAGGACACCATCACAACATGACTGGGACACATCAAAACATGATCGGGACACCATCACAACATGACCGCGCCACCATCACATGATCGGGACACCATCACAACATGACCGGGACACTGTCACAACACGACCGGGACACCATCACAACATGACCGGGACACCATCACATGACCGGGACACCATCAAAACATGACCGGGACACCATCACAACATGACCGGGACACCATCAAAACATGACCGGGACACCATCAAAACATGACCGGGACACCATCACAACATGACTGGGACACAATCAAAACATGATCGGGACACCATCACAACATGACCGGGACACCAGCATCACATGACCCGGACGCCATCAAAACATGATCGGGACACCATCACAACATGATCGGGACACCATCAAAACATGATCGGGACACCATCACAACATGACCGGGACACCAGCATCACATGACCGGGATACCATCAAAACATGATCGGGACACCATCACAACATGACCGGGACACCAGCATCACATGACCCGGACGCCATCAAAACATGATCGGGACACCATCACAACATGACCGGGACACCAGCATCACATGACCCGGACGCCATCAAAACATGATCGGACACCATCACAACATGACCGGGACACCATCAAAACATGATCGGGACACCATCACAACATGACCGGGACACCAGCATCACATGACCGGGACACCATCAAAACATGATCGGGACACCATCACAACATGACCGGGACACCATCCGCCCACCAGCTCTGACGGTGACCCGACGGCGCCCGTCCGCCTATTAGTTTTGCAAGACCCCATAGCATGGCTATTGGGGAATTCGGCCATTCCTTTTGAAGTCATGTTCCATCGTGTGGGTAGGCCCAGAAAAAAGTGGCTTGATTCTTCGCTCAATTTTGTTTGGGATATTCTTTGCCCACATATAGACTTTTCCCAATCCAATGAACAGCTGACTTATATCCTACATGCGGCTAGAAACTCTGAATTCTGATGAGTATTTATTGAAAAGCAAGTTCTCACCAGGCCTGACCTGGACTTCGCTACTAATTAGATACTAAATGACTTTGTGTGGTTCTTATTGTCTACTTGCTGCGCAAACTGTACTGAGAGATACTGGCCTTTAGGGGTGCCTACAGGTGTGACAGATTTTTTCCTAGAGCTTTGAGTTAGTGCCGGTTAGTGAGCACACCTTTGGCACCAGAAAGAAAGAAAGGGAGCTTGACAAGCCGCTTAGAGCCTGGCAGTGATCAAGTGATCATGTTGCTTCCACTTTATTCCTTTATTCAAAAAAATGAGCAGAATGAACTCTCCCGACTCAAAAAGTGAGAGAGAGAGAGAGCGCACCTTATTTGTCAAGCAGGATGGACATCGGAACCCTCAAAATAGCATAGACTGACATAGTTTGTGACTACAAACTCTGGCCCAACCGCGGCCTAACCGTAAGTGCTTCAGCTGCACAACACTGCAAACCCGCAAGCAACAAATAGACAGTACGTACTGCAGCACTGCTAGGAATGGGGATACAGGACCCAATTACAAACACATAAAGGAACACACAAAATACACTGCCAAACTTCGCGGCAGCGACACAATCTAGACACAAGAAACAGAAAAGGATCTAGAAACTGGTGAAGTCCCGTTCAGAGCGACACTAGCCAAAATGAGGCCAGAAGAAACAAATAAGATGGAAAAACTTCACTTCAGCTATTTTCTTCGCATTTGGCACAAACATATGCTTTTGACCAATGAAAAGAAATCCGATCCTTCTTCTTTTTTGCTTATAAACATCGAAAAAAACGTTTTTTTTCCCAGCCATACCTTGCAATGAAACATCGTCAAGAGAAGCAAGGCGTTGGCGTAGCCAAGGAACCACGGAAGGACATAAAAAAACTCTCGGTTTAAGGCTGCATTATAGATTCGGAAATCATGTTCTACAGATTCGGTGTAATCACCGAGCAAATTCCTTTCATAAGCGGTTTTCTTTGCATAATGCAGCCAGTTTTGCTTAGGACGACCACAGCACCGTTTACCATAGTCCACCCTGTTTGCGGTGTTAGGTTCAAAAAATATACCTGTCTTAAAGGGTCATCCGAGGCTCTAAGCACATGCCCAAGTAACTTGGTCTTCCTGGGGGAAAACAGTTTCTGTACATTTCTGGAATACTGCTTAACGCAACTGGAAGGCGTCGACTTTTTTCATCATGGCCTGTGTGAGATGAACTGTCTCCAAACCATAGATAACTTTGGATTTGATTGCAGCATCGAAGATTAGCAGTTGCCATTTCAAATTTGCATTCGTCGCCTTCCAATATGGCAGTAATCCAAACCAAGTCTTTCTTACTTCTTGCATTTTGTTCAGAATTTCGTGCCAGATATTGGCTTCTCGGTTTATTTCATTTCCTAGGTAAGTGGTCTCAAATCTTTTTTGGGAGCGGTTCCTGGTTGTCGAAATGGACCGAGCCATTTGGATTGCAGCACGCTTATTCTTGTTAAAACAAAGACCATATCTACCAGAAATGACTTCCGTCAGGTGTAATTCATTAATGGCTCTGTTGTCTGTGGAGAACAAAATGGTGTTCCTCACGAGACTTTACACACATGTGATTAGCCTCACAAAGTCACGCTCTCAACAGCTTTTGCACGTGAGACCAGCATGCATCCCTCAAAACAATCGGAAATGTTGGATCTCGGTCTAATGTTCAATTGGACGCTGCTAGGGGCTCCTGGCCGTACTACTAGGAGCAAGGTTCGCTACTACGAACCAAGGGCATCGCTACGAACGGAACAAGGACGCTACCAGAGTGGCTTGAACTCGGACTTCTGAACAACCCACTAGTAACAAGTGCCTTACTAGTAGTAACAAGAAGCTAGTAGAAACAAGTGCATCGCTTCTAGTAACAAGTGCCTTACTAGTAGTAACAAGGTTCGCTAGTAGAAACAAGTGCCACGCTAGTAGTAACAAGTGCCTTACTAGTAGTAACAAGGTTCGCTAGTAGAAACAAGTGCCAGAGTGAGCACTGCTCGGCCAGCTTTGCTTCAAAAACAGCCTAAGGCCAGGAACATCTCCTACTAGTACTGGTAGCAAAAGCATCCAGTATACCTTTAGAGTCGACCAGGCGTCTTGGCTTTACAGAAACTCTTGAACCAATAAAGGATCAACATCCTTACACAAGCTTTGCTGCAAACAATGCATTTAATGATACCCCTACAACTACTGAACGTCACTGGCTATGAACCCTTTTGCTGCATTCTTAGAGATGTGCTTGTGGTGTCATCAGCACTGTCATTGTTTTGCTGTTTTTCAGTTCGGCCACCTCCAACTGGGACATCAACTCGTCAGCAAATCCATAACCTCCAGCCAAACCAGTCACACCGTCACCCGGGAGAAGAAAAATGGTGCCCCAAAAATAGAAACCAGAATGAATAGAGGCAAGGAATATGGAAGTTTTATGCACGTCCCGGCCTCGAACTTCAGGAGGGGTAACAGCT
Organism: Porites rus; assembly: GCA_964035705.1. Classification (NCBI taxonomy): domain Eukaryota; kingdom Metazoa; phylum Cnidaria; class Anthozoa; order Scleractinia; family Poritidae; genus Porites; species Porites rus. The sequence continues at coordinate 6,758 of CAXIVM010000563.1, read as the reverse complement.
TGCCTCTCCTTCAAATACGTCTACTCGAGTCTACTCTCTATATGTTTCTAGGCTTCAAGAGTGTCATCATTGCCAAGCAGTTGTCTTGCCAAGTCGCTGCTTTACATGCTTCATGGTATTGTGATTTGCGGTCTCGTGCAAATGAACTCTTGCTTGTGGCAAAGCAGCCTCAGAAAAGAACAACCAAGAAGCCTCAATGAGGAAGGAAGGCGAGGATTCTCAAGCATCCGTGAACCAAATCGAAGTACCCCCAACAATCCTTGTTCCCCCCCAATTTGTTTGTTTCAGCTTGCCATACCTGACCCCTGTCCTATTCCAAACCATCAACGTCATGATCTAATTGACTCTCGAATTTGTTTGTTTCACTAAGCCTCCCTAGTAGCGTCTTTGCTCCTAGTAGCGATGTCCTTTGCTCCTAGTAGCGTTCTTGCTCCTAATAGTACGGCCAGGAGCCCCTAGTAGAGTCCTCTTGTTCCACTGAGCCTCCCTGCTGCATGTCGATTATCCGTGTGATTTTCTGCACCAACGTGGAGGTGCACTGGCCCACGGCAGGATGAGACTGCGTCCTGCGGACTTGGTTCTTTGAACCACACTTCGCTGTTCCTTTCCCGGTTGCTTCGTTGTTCTCCCTTTTATCTTGTACAATAACTGGCAGCAACCAAGGTAACAGTACTTCTCAAGGTAACAGCAACCAAGGTATCTAAGTTTAACCAATTCAAGGAAACAGTACTTCTCTGCGAGCCAAAAAAGAATGAAGCGTCCTGCACACGCGATCGGAATTGTTCTCGCACATCTTGCGTCGCAAAACTCGGCCAAGTGTAAGCCTTGCCAACCATTGGCCAGAATGAAGCCAGTGCTTTTGTGCAGAGTTCGTTGGAGGTGATCGCTCTTAGGTTGGAGGCCATTGCTTTTAGTTTGTCATGACCCATCTGCTTGATTCCATGCCCTCGCTTTTGCTTTTCGTAGCTTGACACTCTTTGCCCTCAACAACCCCCTGCGCCATATCCTGTACCATGTGACCATGTCCGTGTTGTTCTTTCGCTCACCTCCTGGTCAAGTCAGCTTGTCCTTTGCCATTCCAACCTTTGCCGACCTTTCATTGAAATAAATACTGTGCCAATCTCAGCAAAATAAGGCGACCCACTGGCAGGGTGGTCTTGAGTACGCCTTCTTGAACAATCAGTTAATTACATTCGTGTATATTATTCTTGCTTGAGCTTATTGGAAGCACTTAAGTTCTACAAATAGAACCACGTGTGGCACAAATAAGATAAGTTATATCTTAAGTAAGATTTCAGCCTTGTTTCATTCAAGAAATGGTCATGCATGGGTAGAACTTCGAGTGGTCGAGCAAAGTGTTCACATTGAAGGTCGCGTTGAATGTGTTGTTGACCAACAGTGTTTCTTAGATGTCGGACCCGTTGGAAAGCGGTGGTGAGCCTTAACTTGTTTAACACGGTTAGCTTTTTTGGTCTGCAGGGCTAATGACAAGCTTGAAATGTTGAGTTCATGTGAAACTACAGGTCGCAGTTGCCGCAGTTGGTGAACTGATGACAAATGCCAACATGAGTCCGGAAGCCTGGCACTATGTTTTGGATTGCCTGAGAGCTGACCCAAACGTTTTTGTAGGTCAAGCACCTGTCAACTCAAGACATGAACTTCCTTGAGGCTCCACATAAACAGTGCCCACGAGAACTCCAATGACACGAGAAGCTCCAGTGGCCCATCGGGAAGGCTAGGAGCGATCGGACGCTACTAGGGGGCGCTCCTGGCCTTACTACTAGGAACAAAGGGACGCTACTAGGAACAAGTGCATCGCTTCTAGTAACAAGTGCCTTACTAGTAGTAACAAGAAGCTACTAGGGGCTCCTGGCCTTACTACTAGGAACAAAGGGATTGGAAGTCCCCATCCCCAGAGCAGGAGCAAGGACGAAGCTATTAGTAGCTCCTGGCATCGCTACTAGGAGCAAAGGGATGTAGTGGCCCATCGGGAAGGCAGACCTTTGCGGGTCGTTGACCTTCGTTTATGTGAACAACTCATGTGCTTGTCAGAGACCAAGATTAGGTATGACACCAAAAAGCTTAAGCATGTCACGTTGAACGCTACGTTATAAGAAAAACACCCACACACATGTTGCTCTGCCTTGGTTTCTTTGTATCAGGCACGTTGCAAAGCCGTTGCCTGCCTACTAATGGTTTGGGATCACTTAACTTTGGGTGATTGTCATTGTAGGCTGTCTAAAGTACACTCTTCAAGAACCGAGAAAATAGGCCATGCCAAGAGAATTGAACTGTCCGTGCTTGTCAATGGGCAGTCGGCTCAATTCCTGTCAGGCATGCAACTCTGCATATCTGCCAGGCAGATTGTGCACAATCACACCTCCAATGGATTGTTCCATGATCCTGATGGTGAGGTGGCCGGGTTGTCTCTCACGGTTGATGGGACCGCATGCATGACTTAATTGTCGACCATAGTTTCACCATGTTTCACCTGTGTGGGTCTTATCTTGTTTACAATCAGCTTTGTATCAGCTTTGTGTTTTGACACAGGCAAGACGTTTTAAGAACATCGACGTGTCTTTAAAAAAGTCCGAAAAGGTGCAAAGGAAGAAAAAATAAGTGGAAACAAATAATAGGAATGGCCTCCGACCTAATAGCAAAAGGAACCTAAGTGCAATGGCCTCCAACCTAAGAGTGATGGCCTCCCAAAAAGAAGTAACAACAAGCTCCAAAAAGTTGCAAAATAAGCCAATGTCGGCGCCAGAAAGAACACCACTAGGCTCCTCAGTCACAACTTTACTATACAGTGAGCATTGAGCACGGGAATCAAAACTACATAAAATGCACGTTGTACGATTGGCTCTTTGGCCCTTCAGCTCTACAGAAGTACTGCAGGCCCATGATGGTGCGCCTGCCGCAGTTTGCTTTGTCAACCGCCGGTTCTAGGTAAGTTGTCCTTTGCCGACCTTCCCTTTCCATCGTCCTTTCGCAGTCCAACCGGAACATGCTTTGCGACCTTCCCAATTAGGGACTCCTGGAACAGTTTTCGCCGACCTTCTCAAAAGACATGTGCGGGAGTCTAGCCAGAACAGCTTTCCTCGCCGAAATAGTGAAACCGGCGGGGAAGGAGCTCATGATCTTGTGATGTCAAAGTGTAAAGTGCAAAGGTTAACATAGTCATAGTCATGCTTCAGAACGTCACAAATTGTGCAGAAATGTTGATATGTTGAATACAAGTATGAGATTGTTGAATGTGTACAATAGGTTAAAAATACTGGCTGGGTTCCCAGCTAAATCCACTTGTGGGCTGAAGGCATGGACGCGGTCAAAGAGATTGGCAAAAAGAAGCGCTGCTGAGCCTCGACACAATGCGTGCAAAACATGACGCTTTCGTAAACATGAACCACTTATATAAAGCGATTAAAGAACTTTGATGTGGCTGTTTTCTTATTTTTGTAGGCCAGGGGAGTAGTAGGTAGGAGCTGTAGCTACTAAGTAGGTAATAGCTATTGTAGCTACACAGCATCGTGGACGAGAATACCGTTGAGGTCTACATTGCTCGATGTGATCGGCCTCCCATAGATCCACCCCAAGCAAAGACTTTTCGGTATCTGGAGGTGATGTCAGAGATCTTCTCCTCAAAGTACCTGGGCAGAAAAAGGCCTCAACAGCTTTAAGCGGCCTAAAAAGGCTAGTAGGTTGGAGGCCATCGCTGGTAGCTTTAGGTAGCTAACTAGGCGGCTTCAAAACGCCACGGATGGCCACGGAGGGCGATGTTGACAGGGGTAGCGTCCTTGCTCCTAGTAGCGATGCCAGGAGCCCCTAGTAGCGTCTTTGCTCCTAGGGCACTGAAGTCCCTTCCAATTGCCAGAGGGATCTTGCAAAAACCAGGCATTGGCTGGATCGCAAATGTATAAAGCGTCCACTGGCAACAAGGAGTCTCTCAAAGCGCGAACTTCTGCTTGACCCTGTGCCACCGGTGCCCCCTGAGCTGAGAAAGTCACCACCAGAAGCTCTTGGAGCGTTTCTTTTCTTTTGCCACCAAGCAGTAGATCCCAATGCAAATCGATGGTGGTCAATGCTTCGGTCAGAACTTGGTCTTCTGGCGAAATGCCCGAGTTCCAAGCGAGACCATAACTCGCTTGTAAGCTTTGGAAGTCGAGACACTGTAAAGGAAGCTGGTTGCAACCCAAGCCAACGATCTTCAATCGGGGCAAAGAGTTCAAGGTTTTGATGATCCGAAGATCCTTTAGCTCATTGCAATGAGCAAAAAGCCAATTCAACTTCTGTAGCTTCTCAAGGGATTTTGGCAGAGACTTGAGTCTGTTGTGATGTAACTCCAAGATGGCCAAGGACTGAAGATCCCCCAACTCCTCTGGAAGTTCTTCAAGATCGTTGCCATGGAGCCATAGTTGTTGAAGAAAAGGACAGAAACTGCTGATTTTGCCCGGTACTTCACGCAGTCGATTCCCTGCAAGGCTTAAGTCCCTCAAGTTCCTCAAGCCTTCCAGGAAGCAAAGGCTTGAAGAAATCTGATTGTGAGCCAAATCCAACAAGCGCAAAGACTCGAAGATAGTTGTACTGAAGCTAGGAAGCCTCAAGGGTGAATCTCCTTCAGCATTGTTGGCCCAAAAAATGGTGTTCAAATTCGATCGAGTTGTATCTGTCGCAAGTCTTGGGAAGGAGGAAGAAGAACTTGAAGCAGCTCGGCCACGCAAGATAGAGAGCTTTGGTGCAAAGAGCTCCATGGAGAAGAAGGAGTTCTCCAGCGAATTCTCTTCAAGGTTCTTGAGCTCGCTCGGCTCGCAGATCTCTTGTTCATCCAAGCCGAGCTGAAGCAATCTTCAAGAAATGGCGTAGATGACTCTGGGCAGCCTTTCAAATCTATTCCTCTCCAAACAAAGCACTTGGAGCTTAGAGAGATTTGAGTAGGTCTGGGGCAAATCACTCAAGGCGTTGCTGGTCAAGTAGAGTTCACGTAGTTTCAGCAAATTGCCCAAGGTACTTGGGAGCTCACAAATCGCGTTTCTTCGCAGCTTCAGCACTTCGAGCTGCTCTAAATTGCCAAGGGTGCTGAGCCATATGATGCTTTCAACACGCTTTCCGAGGCCTTGGTCATCCAAGTTAAGAGTTCTCAATGTCATCGTGACATTGGCAAAGCTGACCGCGCTGACTGCGCCAACGCACTGGGAGTTTCCTCCCAGGGTGGCCAAGCCTGCAGCTTCCACCCATGAAATCGCCCTCATGAACGATTCATGCCTTCGTTGAAAGTCCGCGACCCATCGAACTGCTTCTCCTCCCTCTCCTGCTTTCGATGCCCGGATCAGCTTTCCCAAGGCTACAGCCGTATCTGGACTATCAGCACCATAAGCGTCTTCACAAGCAGCCAGCAGCGACCTCGTCGTTGCAACGAGCTCCTCCAACCCCAATTGCGCACCGATTTCTGCCTCCAATGCAAGCGCAACGACCAATGCACTGCCAGATGCACCCTCAACGGCCTTCCTACAAATGTCCAGTGCCTCTTTCAAACGTGCAGCCTTCGCTTCTTCATCACTTGTTTCGACTGAAGCGAGAAGCTGCTTGGCTTGGCTGAGATGATAAGAACGCCGAGCCTCGGCGTCCTGAAGCATGGACTCCAGGTCCTCCTCCTCGTCACCACCACCAGCAGAGCGGTGGAGAAAGCTAGCAGCCTGAAGGACCGTCGGCTCGTCGTAGAAAATGCTGAAGGGAAGGCTTATGCCAGAAGCTTGGCACAAGTTGCTGTGGAGGGACATTGAAGACATGGAGTCCAAGCCTAACTGCACCTCAGCAACGGAAGAAACGTGAAGAAACACGAAGGAACCAACACAAAACAAAGACTTGAATGAAAAATAGAATTGATATGAATTGATGTCTTGCTATCTGCTTTCGAATTGTTGAAAAACATCACGAGACAACAAATGTTCAGCCAAAGGACGAAACTATCTCCAAGCTTGGCTTCACATCCCAAGATCTTCCGTACCGCAGCCTGTATGATTTCGATGCATCCTGCCACAGATGTCGTATTGAGGCTTGCTACCAGGTTGCCTGTGCCACCTGAGAGTTGAGAGAACAAATCAACTCCCTCAACTCCCTCTTTCATCGGATTTCAATGGTTTGAACACCGGCAACTACTCTTGAGAATTCTTGTTTTCAATGTGGTTCTTGATCGCTAGTAGGTTGGAGGCCATCGCAAGTAGGAGGCCGTCCGTTTTTGTTTGTCAAAAAAACAATCGTTTTGGCCTGTCAATGGCTGAAAGCGAGGATGGCCACCGTCCAGTCCAATCATCAAAACATTGAAGCGAGGCTGGGCAAATTGAAAGGCCGCCTCCAAGGCAAGTAGACCCTGCTGTGGCGAAAGCAGATGCAGACCAGCTGAGGGAGCTGCGTCGGCTAATGTCGGATATTTCTCAGTGATTCCAATGGAATCCCAGGCTGACAGGGCCACACATCGAATGTCCATCTTGGAAGAGTGCGTCGTTGATGAGTGCATCGCAGAGTGGCAACTGCAAAAAGCTTCCAATGCTCGAGCACCTGCTGTGTAGCTGGCCAGTTGAGGTGCTCCGTTGATGCTGACAGCCGTGGAGGTGAAGAGCACTTTCGGGAGCTTCCCACGTGCTCGGTGTTTACTAATCTCACCAAGGACCTCCACAAAGTTCTCCGCACCTTGTGAGACACGATTCCAAACTTACTAGCGGCCTCCAAAGCGGGATTGAAATCGAAAACGGTTTTGGTCGAAA
>CAXIVM010000562.1:0-21101 GCA_964035705.1 Porites rus | reverse complement strand
GAACAAATCCATAGGTTACTCAGGACGGACGCCGTGTTGCCCGTTTGAAATTGACTCTCCTGTTGGTTCGGCCAAGATGGGGCAGCTTGCTGTTCCATGTGCGCCCTGATTCTTTTCACGCCACGAATGGAGTTTTGAAGGGGACGCCCATTTCTGTTTTTTGTTTCAGATGACCACTCCTTTGATACAAGAAGCTTTTGGAGAGAAAGGTGCATCAAGATTTTGCTGAGATAGCAGGAGACTTGTAGCACTGAATGTGAAGGATCCATTTTACTGGTTTTGCCACGCATGACAGCTCCCAGTCGACCCTGCCAATCCAATTTGGCTGGAAGATTAAGACCAAAGAGTTGAGATCACTGAAGCAGAGGCTGTGTGGATGAGCGCAACTCTGTAACTCCATGGTAATCTCATGCAATCATACATGACATATCAACACCCCAACTGCCGCTTTTCAAGACTTTTGCTTCTTTCTTAGCGATGGAGACTGTGCGGCCTTGGGTTGTCCAAGTCGAAGGCCACCCTGAGACCAAGCGTCATCATGAAAACCTCCCACGAGCAAATCTCCCAAGCTCGACTTCCGTGAAGCCAGTTTCATTGGGTCTCGGCCTGGGCTTGCTCGCGGGCTGTGCCGCTCGTGCCACGCGTGCCACGCGCCGTGCCCCGCGGTCGACCGCGCCGTCGACGGCGCGGCGCTACACGGCGGAGACCACCCGAGTGATCGGGGACTGGGCCGATGGGCTGGTGGAAGCAGGCGAGGTGAAGTTAGTGGTCTCAGAGTTGCCAGGAGATATCACTCAGTTCAGGACAGAGAGGTTGGCATGTGGGGCTACCGATCTTAGCTAAGTGGACTTAGCTATGACTTAGCTATAGGCTCCCCGAAATGCCTTTGGAAGAACCCTATTTGGAGGGCCCCCGAAGTTGGAGGTTCTTCTTGAGGAGGCGCTCCTCAGCGCTCCTGGCAGGAGCGTCCATGCCAAGGGCGGCAATCGCTATGGAGAAGAGTTCGATTTGGCCGAGGGCAGCACTGAGAACCTGTATCTCATCAAGGCATCGGAGAATCCTTGGGTGCTGATTGGTGCCTTCAGTGAGGACAGTACCCGAGGGCTCATGTCGGAGATGTTGGCCCAAGAAAGTGGACTGGCGGACCGGATCGGCGTACTGATGCTCCAGTTCTTTGATGGCGGACAGGTGCCGTCCAACGGGCGATTCCAAAGACTTCAAAAGAGTTGGGCGGTGCAGCCATGGCCGTTTTGGAACGCTGCCCCGTTTTGAATAGGTCCATGGTGTTGGCCATCTTGTCAAAAGGGGGAATTGTGAAGGGTGTTCATGTTGAACCATGCCCACAGATGTCAGATGACACGCTGAAAGCTGTTGACCCGATAGGTTCCTTTCATTGAGGCGTTGGTGGAGAAACGGTCTGGTGATTCCCTTCTGATCTACACGTCAATGCCTGCAGTTCTGGCGCTTAAAAAGAACTTGTCAGAGGCGTCCCTGCAGAAAGTCAGCTTCGTGCCCATCAAGAACACCTCCAGGTGCTTGGATGCACAGCTCGTTTTTTGATCCTCGCTTCATCGTGTGTTTGGACGATCGAAGAATCGCGGGATCGGCTCCTCCAAGATCCACAGATCCAAAAGCCTTTGTTTTCTCAACAAAAAGGTGTGAAACGCACTTCGTGACCTCGACCAATGAGGCTGGAGATTGAGAAGGGACGTGTGATGCGCTTTGTGCTGACACCGACCAATAAGCTCCCAGAAGCACTGTCAGCCTTCGATCCATTCACCGGGAGCCTCTTCACTGGAAAATTTTTTAGCGCTCACAAGGAGATTGGTGAGAAGGATAGCCCGGTGGACAGCCCAGGGATCGAAGGATGGGAGGCTTATGTGGAGGACGGGTGTTAGGACCCGGTGGACCGAGAACGGGTGTTCAAGATCAGTTTTGTTTTATTATTTACTTTTATGACAGATTGGCGCGTCATCACTACTGAGATGATATTCTCTACTATGGCAAATTCCGTTTCCCAGAACACTTGTGAAAAATTGATTGCTCCAGATCATCTCTTTATCGGCCTTCATCATGGACGCCCCCTGATGGGGGCGTCGATGCCACCCCCCGGCAGGATTGGTATCACTTGTTCGATTGCTACTTCTTCACGAAGTCAGCAGCCTCTTCGGTCAGGAAGATTTTCATGCTTTGCGAGGCGCTCAAAGGGCCAGACGTGATGCAGCTGGCCCCGCTGCATGGGCCGGTGGTGCGGGAGCAATGCTGGAAGCTCATGGCCAAGTGGCTGGGATGATGGGTGGGGCTGGATGAGGGGCTGGATGATGGGTTGGATGAAGTGTGCATGGTTCTACCTGAAGAAAAGGCCTAGCTTTTGCAGTTCTTTGTGCATTGTATTTAGCTTTAGAGACTTCTAGCTCAAGTGAAAGTCCATTGGCAAAGTGCGGCCTTCCACCGAAGGGAAAGCATGGTAGTGCGGTGTCTGGTGTCTGGTCATTTTCCACTAATACCATAGAACTATTTAATGACAAAGCCGAGTGGAAACAGCTCGTTTTTGACAGGTACCTTGGTTCAGGAAGCAAGAAAACTGACGATACATGTAAACACCATGTTCCCAGACCGAATCCAGATTTAAAGAGTTTCACCTAAGGATTGTTCCAAGAACCACATTGACCCGAATATAGAACACTCTAGGTACATACTGGAGAGTATGGTGGTGAAATGCAGGTGGGTGGAACAAGAGATTCTGGCTGCTAGCGGAGAGAGCTACCCCCAGCTATCCATACTCCTTCAGGGAACTGTAAGGAGAGCTACTTCGGAGCTACAGGGAGTTCCCCCAACCCCAACGGCGTAGGTACGAAGCCTGGACCGAGCAGAAGTTGCGAAAAGAGACTCGTCGAGACTTTCAAGTGTTGGTCATGTATGCTAGTGCCTATGGTCATACAAAGACCTTGGCCAAAAGCATCTCGAAAGGGCTCACGCAGTCGGGTGTCAAGGTGGGCGAGATTGTGAGATTGTGCTGCGCTGCTTTGCCTGGTTTCCCTAGCTGTGGATGGAAACGACCAGCCTTTTCCGTGAACACGATACTGAGCCTTTTTGGATGAAACAAAGGGTCGGAAATCAAAAAGCACACTTTTCATCAAGACTTGGGGCAGAAAGGGTTGGCACCCTGACATGATGTCAACTGGACCAGGTGGTCGAGATGAATTTGGAGCACTGCACTGCTGATGATGTCTCCAAGGCTTTACAGGCCGCAGATGGCTTTTGCATTGGCAGTCCCACACTGGGTGGAGAGATGCCATCCCAGGTGGGGTGTGTTCACTCTTCACCGCCGCATACGTGCGCAAGAACTTAGACATCATTCGTGCAAACAAGCCTTGTGGTATTCCCCAGTGTTTTGCGGCGACAGTATTTTTTAGACGTGCTTGGAGCCTGAGGAAAGCAGGTTATGTTCCTTTAATACATTTCATTAGCCAAAATGCCTTGCCATTTTGGCTCAACCTTGATTCAAGTGAAAAACTTGCTCACGTCCGCTCTCCTACTCTCCTTTTTGATCGCTATGGCTGGAACTGGCAAAACTGGGGAGTTCTTTGACTGGTCAGTGTTGGACGGCGCTGAGACGGTGACCTCCTTCACCCTCGAACCTTCGGAAGCGGAAACCAGAGACGAGGATATCTTGCTGGTTGAAGAAGCGGTCATCGAGACTGCGGGCCGGGTTGACGATGCCCTGGCAGATGACACCGAGTCCTTGACATCCGCGGACGTCTTCCATTGAGGAGGAGTTGGCGGAGTTGAGTCGGGCCATGGCTGCTTTGCGCGTAGATGCACCCGCTCCTGTGCAGGAAATGTGGCCTTCGAAGCCTGACAGTGGGGGATTCTATGTCGTCTTATACGGCCCACTACCTCTCCACCTGCCGAGCCACCCCTTCGGCAACGCAAGAGGAGTGCAGCCCCGGCACCTGGATGTCCCGGCGGCTGAAACTCCAATGGAAACATCTATAGTGTATAGTGACGGGTAGTGACTTAGTCATTTGGGGCAAATGCCAAGACCGCAGGCTGATCCGTGCCTACCAATACATCTTCCTGAGGCCCAACTGACGGTCAGCGAGCTGGTGGGATGGGTTCAGGTACCACCAAATCACCCAGGGGCATGGAGCACATTGAGATTAGAGACCCGGCTTGGCCGGCTGGACCAAGTTCTGCCCGGCCCCCTCAACCGCCATTGGACGCGCAAGTGAAGGGAGCCGGGCTCACCGTGGAGGGGGAGACCTTGGTGAAGCCAACCTCCAACGCCATTGGGCGCGATTGCTGGCTCCCTCATGCAGACGCTATCAGACGCCTGGGCTCTGAAAATGAGTGCCCCCCCGCGGGCTGTAGGCCCTCCTGGACGCGTGCAAACGTCCGATGGCGAGGAGCCAACTGGACTTAATTATGGCAGTCCTGCCGCCCGCAAAAGGTAAGACCTCAACCACGCAAGGAAGGGGGGTGGTTTTTTAAAGGCCAATTCGGGAGCTAACATACCTGCGCTGGAGATGTTGGGACCTTGCTGCTTGCGGGCAATGGGACGGGAGGACAGGCGCCTGTGGCCCTGAAGCCTCTCCTGCGCTGCGTGGGGGTAGATCTACCCTAGTAGTTCTCTTTTCTCATCGCGACACCCATGGACCCGTTTGAGGGTGCCAGGTGTCCAAGTTCTCACTGTGTCTCACGCAGGGCTGTGCTGGCGGTGGCGTTCTGGGTGCCATCCCAGTTCTGCTTCATTTTGGCACTTGGATTCGACTCAGGAGAAACTCAACCAACATGCAAGAGTGCCTACTGCGCCTGCACTTGTCCGTTGGTTTTTTGCACTTGAGAGACACAAGTGTGTATATCAGACAGTCTCAGACAATCAAAACACCGAAGGACTTCATTCTTCCGAGTTGATCCCCCCGGGTCGCCCTTGCCAGCTCAGCCTCGTTTTTGCCTCTCTTTAGCAAAAGCCACCTTCCAGGTGAAGGAAGCCTTGGGCGTGGTTCTGACGCTGCCCGCCGATCGCCGGCGGCCCTGTGGCGTCTTTGGGTCCTTTGGCTGGTCGGGCGAGGCGGTCGATGAGCTCCAGTTCCGCCTGAAGGATTCCGGCTTCCCAATAGCCTTTGATCCCATCCGCGCGAAGTTCCGACCCACTGAGGACGACGTGGGTGGGTGGAGGTTCTGGGGTGGCGGCCCAGTTTTTGCAAGCTGCTGGGGTGGTGGAAATTTGTTCTTTCTTGTGGTCGTAGAAGTTTCGGAAAGGACTCAGTGCAGCCTTTTGGGGGAACCCACGATGAACTCCGCCGGGCCGTCGCTCTTATCGACCTGTCCACTTTAGAAGCGAGTTGCTGCTCGATTTAGAGTTTCCGCTGTTTTTTCGTTGTAAGGAGACCCTGGAGCTGTGCGCGTCGTCGGGAGTGCGACTCTTCCAAAAGCTCTGTCGCGATGTGCTGCAGAAGCGGAAGAAGATGGCGCGAAACCTGGCGAAGGTGGCAAAGCCAGGGAGTGGAGCTCTTGAGGCGGGGAGTGCAAAAGTGAAGTCCTTTACAGAAACCAAAGCTGGTGGGAACAATTCCTTTTTTGTTTGATGTTTCCAAAACCATTCCGACCGCCAATTCCAACGTCTTCAACTGGCAAGGCCTTTGGAAAGATGCGAACCTCACAGGCAGTCCTTAGCTCCGAGACGGAAGTCACCCCTGTGTCCTGGGTGAACCAGGCGTCCTTTGAGCCCTTGGGCCTTACCTTGGCGATTCCCAAACCTGAAAACGACGACTCAGCTGACTTAGCTGAGTCGATTGAGCCGGAGTTTCAGCTGGACGAGATCCTGAAAAACCACGAGCGCGTGAGATCCAGATATGTTGAGGGTGATGAGGTCCGAAAGATCGTGGAGCAACTCCTCAAAACCAGCGATGCTGAACGAGTGAACCAGGTGGGGTTCGGTGGACCTGCCAATCTGTGTGAATCACTGCGAAATGGATCAACATGTATTAACATATCCTTTTTCTATTCAACATTAAAATCGGCAAAATTGGACAGACGCAGTTCTTGTTGGTGCATCAATTCATTATGTTCTTTTTGTTTCAGGAGTCCATACAACCCTGCGAACGAAGAGGCTAAGAAGTGTTGTTGCAAGTCTAGACACCACCACTTGATACGTCCAAACACCACGGTCGGTTCAGTCTTGGTCGGTTCTCCCATCTCTTCAGTGCTTTGAACCACCGTGTCCGGCGGTCAGGCCTGTGAACTCTTGGATCCCTACGACGAAGGCTTGGTGACCTTCGACGAGCTGCGCCTGGCGGTCTTGCCCGGCGAGCCGCTCCGCGCGATGATCGACGACGAGTCCTCGCAGAAGGAGGAGACTGGGGAGTCCTCGGAGCAACGCCTGGCAGACTTTGTGTTGAGCTTGGCACCTGAAGGGCAAAGCCATGCTGAGTTGGCCAAGGCTGGAGCTCACAAGAAAGCAAAATCCACCAATGGATGTATGATCCTGGAGGGTTGCCATGCATATCTGGAATGCCAGACTGTGTCCATCTTGGATGCTGGAGACCACTCGCTGATTTATGCGGAGGTCAAAGCAGGTAAAGTCTTGGATGAGAAGGTGAAGACTGATATTCGATCGGTCCTGGAGTCGTCAGACCTCATTGGTTGGAACCTGAAAGAGGAAGCCAAAGCTGTCGCGATGGCCGCGTTGCCAGCACCTCATTGCCAGCACCTTGGCTCGCCATCCGTCTTCGCCGGCTCTTCGGGCTTCCGCGGTGCCGCTCGTGGCAGCTGTCCGCGCACCGCCTTGGCTGCCCGAGGGGGTGAAGTGCAGCTGTCAGAGATGCAGAGCTGGACCGGCCTTACGCCTGGCAAGGAGTATCGCTTGCAGACCATGTGCATCGATTCAGTGGCAGAAGAGACGTCCACCATCCGGTCCCTCGACTGGGATCGAGATCGCTTCGACATTGAATTCCGTTTGGAGCGAGGGACCACCTACAATTCCTATATCATCAAGGGTGACAAGACAGCTCTGGTGGACACCTCCCATGAGAAGTTCGAAGCTCTCTACACGGCCGCCCTTCGGAAGGAGTTGGATTTGGCCACTTTGGATTACTTGATTGTCTCCCACACCGAGCCAGATCACTCCGGTCTCATTGGCAAGGTCTTGGAGATGGCTGCTGAGGTGGGCAATGAGAAGTTGGAGGTCATTGGCTCGAAGATGTGCATCGCATATCTGGAGAACTTGGTCTTCCGACCCTTCAAGAGCCGAGTGGTGCAGAATGGTGTGGAACTGGACTTGGGGAAGGGGCACAAGCTGGAATTTGTCATCGCTCCGAATCTCCACTGGCCTGATACCATGTTCACCTTCGATCATAAGACTGGGCTCCTCTACACTTGCGATGCCTTTGGAATGCATTATTGCTCTGATCACCCTGAGGATGTTGAAGGGGTGAAGGAGTTGCTTCCTCACTATGCCACTTACTATGATTGCCTTATGAAGCCCAACGCGCGTTCTGTGCTCACTGCCCTCAAGAAGATCGAAGGCTTCGACTTGAAGGTGGAGTTTCGAACCTTTTCGTTTTGCCTCGCGACGGCTGCGCCACTGGGGTCATGTGGGCTGCGCCCTGTCCCCACCTAGAACCTGAGTGACCGATTCACCAACAGAACCCCCTCCAAAATATAGTCTTTTCCTATCAATGGGCTCTAAGTACATGACCTCCCCTTTTGTTTTGGTGCTTTCGGGTGCCATTCCAGGGCCCCACCGCTCCCTCGAACATCGGTGCCCCCTTAGGCGGTGGCCACGGGCCATGGTCCCATGTTGACGGAGAACCTGAGCGAATTCGTGGAGCTCTACCGCTCCTGGAGCCAGAAGGCCACTGAGAAGATCGGCTCCTCGGTAAGGAACGTAGGTCGACCACACCACTGGGACGCTGAGGGACGCCGGACGTGGGACCGGACGTGTCTGACGTGAGGATCTGGTTCATCTGGTTTTCAAGGCAGTTCAAAAAGAGATTTGTTGATGCGTGTTGCTATGTTGGATTGTAGATGTATTTGACAGAGCTTTTGCGCAAGAATGGCAGCATGTTTTCAACTTTCCTGTAGAGCCAGTATTCTTACGGGCCAGTCTTAGGCATAGGGTGTTGTTTTGTGATTTGTAGATATGAAACTGAGACAAACCATGCCTAAAACCATGTCATAGAGGAGGGATTTCAGGGGTTGCTCCAGTTTGTAGGGGGTTGATTGAAGGTGGACCATCTCCTGGGTCCATCCTGGTGGTCCTTCTAGGACCCTCTGTGGCCATCTTCTGGGTCTCCCACTTCGGCGAGTCGGAGCGTTTGGCACAGCTCTTTGCGCATGGCTTGACCAGCTGCTCGGTGAACGTCGAGATGCATGACCTCAATGCGGTGTCCTGGTGAAGGAAGCCATGTGGATCGGATGTGGATCAGGAGTCGAAAAGCCTCCCAGAGTCGGTTTTCCCCCCAAATCCAAACATCATGCGGCTTTGTCTCCGCCGTGAGGTGACGTGAGACACGTGTGAGACGTGGGGATGGTTTGAGACGTGGAGATCATCTTGTGACCGAATCCCACGATTTGGGCACCAAAGGACCTCCCTCATGTAGCCCAACGATAGGCCCATGGTGCATGGCCAACGAGCGAGGCCTTTTTTTTCAAGGCGAAGCATGCCGTGGAAAGGCCTCTTCTTCGAGTTGAGATACCCCAGGAAGCAAGAAATGGAGCATCATGCAGAATTTTCTTGAAGAAACCACCTACATACCGCAGTGGCCCTGTTGCTGCGGGGACGCTGAGTAAGACAAGCGTGGAACGAAGAAACAGCAGTGTGCGGAAGCTCTACAGTGTACCCCGAACAAATGTCGAGAAAGCCACGTGCTCTAAAGAGGGCGAATGCGCTCGGATCCTTCTGTTTAGCCTCCCAAGACACAGGGGAAGGAATGTCTTTCTGCTTGGCTCTTCTTTTTCCAGGTCCCTTCGTAGGCTGGCAGCTTCCCAGCTGCCAACAAGAACGTAACAAAGCACAACACAAGGTCTTTTGGACTAGATCCTTCGGACATTGACATGGAGACTTCCAAAACCATCCCAAAAACCACGTGGCTTGGAGCTCGTCTTCGGACGCTCGGTTTTTCGGGGGGCCTTCGAAGGCCGAGTCCGGACCGTTGGCCTAGGTGGATGCCACCGAGATCGCCGAGTGCGTGGCCCGCAACGAGCTGGTGGCCTTCACGGCGCCGCCGAGGAACTCCACCGCCGCGGTCAACGTGGGGTCCATTGGGGCGAATCTGAAAGCCAAAAAACATCAGTTCGTGGTCTTGGACAGCTGTGACTGAGTGAGATGGGTGGCGATTGAGATGGTGTGAAGATGGTGTGCTTCAGAACTAGCTCACCTGTAGTTATCTCAGAAAACAATCCGTAGAAGCGCCTTTTGCAGTAGTCCGCAGCGGTCCAACAAGCTCCTGTGTTCTATGGTCTTGAAAGAACGAAATAGAAATAAACACAATACAAGAAAAGAAGAGAAAAGAACATGAACGAAGGAAGGAAGGAAGGAAGGACAGAAGGACAGAAGGAAAGAAGGACACAAGGAGGGAAAACCCGCAGGAAAAGGGAAGGAGAACGGGAAGGAAGGAAACCAACCAGGAAGGAAGAAACACAAGAATCCAAGCCTGTTCGCCCTGGGAGCCTCTGAGGCGACGACGCGCAGGAGCCGCTCCCGCTGTTGCGGAGCCGCATGCTTGAAGCCTCCATCCCGGAGGCGTTGCCAGCGATGGAGGCGGCGCGGCCGATCAGCGCGCAGGTCTTGCACTGCTTCGAGGAGGCGGGGATGAACATCGGGAAGAAGCTGACGCAAAAAGGCAAGGCGCAGGCTGCCAAGAGTCAGGACTGGCGAAGTTGGGTGAACCTGAAGGACTTGAAGTGATGTTTATGGACACTGCTCGGGCTTAGGGATTTGTCACCAACCCGCACCCCCCCCCACACACACACACACACGCGAACGATGGAAGGCTGAATTTCCGGCGTTTGCTTTTGAGGACAAAGATCTCTCCAAAGCTTTGGGGCGTTTGGCAAGCTCGCTTTATGTAGTGACTGCCAAAAAGGCAGGGGTGCGGCATGCGATGGTCGCCAGCTGGGTGACCCCTGCCTCCAGCAAACCCTTGGGAGTTTCAGTGACCATCGCAAAAGAACGAGCCATGGACACTTGGACGGCAGCCTTTGGCAGGCTAATAGCGGAATTCGAGTAGATGAAGGGTAAAGAGAACCCTCTCGATTTCAATCCTCAATGGTTTTACATCCATTTCTCGGGAATTTCTACCTTTGACCGTGCGCATACAGTTCAACCCCACGCTTTGCGTCCTCATTCTGCACCTTTGCCCAATTGGCGCAGCTTTAGGAACCTTTGCTTCGCATCGGTGACAGCTTCACCTTGAACCTCTTGGAGGACCAACCCCGAACGCTCCTGTCGACCGGATCCGACGGAGATTCTCGATCGGAGTAGCGATGCCCGCTGTTCCGTTCGATGCCGCGATGCCCTTGGATTTGCTAGCTTCTTGCTACTAGTAATGCCCAAAGCTACTAGTAGTTTCTTCTTCCTAACAGTGGACATGATGCTTTAAACAGAAAACACCTGCTACCATGTGGACGCTTCGAAAAGAACAACGACTGCACCGAGTTCGCGAGTTCGGACCGAGTTCGGCAGGAAGGGAAACCACAAACCCTGGAAGCCATGAAGCACTTCCTGCAAAAGTTCGCGCCGGGCGCCGATCGCTTGGCGGGTGTGGAACACATCGAAGGATCCAATGGAGCTGCCATCTTAAGGCCGAGTTGGATGAGTCAGGGGGATGAGGTCCATCAGATGAGGGTGTCACAGCGAATGAGTCAGGGGATGAGATGAGTCAGCGGAATGAGTGCATATGAGGGTTCTGTTTTTAATAGGAAGGCCCCTGTCTCAGTGAATTGGGGGTGTCCTGAAAAACCCATGTGTCCGACATGGTGCCTGGGTTGGTTGCTTGACAGCCTCTGGTCATTTCTCGGTGATGTTCTTTGTGCCGTTGGCCCCACCTCTTTTCGTTTCCCTATCGAAGCCATTGCTGGTCGCTCGTTCCTAAGAACCCCGCTGCCAAAAGAACCCCTTCCAGAACCGGAACTGGAACGTCGCGCGACGCTGGGCCAGGTCTGCTTGTGCCTACCTGGAGTGCAAAATCATTTCTCGCATGGATGCTTCGGACCATTGGGTGGGCTACGCTGAGGTGGTGGGTGGAGACGTCGCAAGTCCCAACGCCGCTGCTGCGGTGCATCACCGAAAGGTTGGCACCTACTACTGAGGCACAGATGACTGTGCGCCATTCAAACAGATGACTGCCACAATAGAGAGCCAAGAGCTACCTCAGGTGGTGGCAGTATTAGTATGCATTTTTAGTAATCCGGTGACCACGGTCGCTCCATGTGGCCTCCAACCGAGTCATGTGAGCGCAAGACTCGAGTAAGGCCGGGAGATTCGAGTCGGTTCGAGGATTTTCTGCTTCCCATTTGCTGGAAGCAAAGCTGCACCTCTTCTTTTCAAGCACCGGAAAATCGATTCCGACGATGACAGTGTCATGGAAATGAATGAAAAGGAGGTATATACTTACTGCTAGTATATAGTAGAATTCTTTGCATTGGCTTCAGCCAGGGAACGGTTTTTGCGCTTTTGAGATGAACACGTCTTGGTAGGGAGACTTTCTTTTGAGGTAAACCTTCTCAACTGCATGAACATTTCTGCAGATGATGTCAGCTCGTGGCCTATTTGCCAAGACGGGTCAGTTGGTGAATTTGAGGCGATGCCGTTTGCCAGGCCCCGGCGAGGCGATCGACGTCTTCGCCATCAGACCGACCACTTGCGCTTGAGGAAAGATGGCTGTCCAGCTGTTGTGAGGGTGGACGTGTACAACAACGCTGCATAATGGCTGGGTGCTAAAGCTAGTGTTGTGAAGATTGAGCGTTTGAGGCACTGACACTTCTTCTGAGCCCTTTGTTGGGAGAAACTAGGGAGACCTTACGGAGCAAAAAACAATTGAACGAAACGGAACTAGCTATGAATGACATATTATAGTGACAGTGCAAGGATTTTGTACATTTTCCCTCACTACAGGCCCAGGCCAGGTCCTGTTGACCCTTGCCATTTGGATGGGCTGTTGGGACGCACCTGACAGCAACGAAGTGCTCCCCTTGTCCATACCATCTAGAATTGTTGGCACTCCAAATGTAGAAGCACCGCGAATCTTCGTTTGCAGCGAGAAAGTCCAGAAAAACCAGGGTTCCCTTCCGAAGTGCGATTGGCCAAAGTACAGTAAGAGCAGCGGGGTCCTTTCTGTCATGCCGCGGGGTGTTTGGGCTTAGAGCGAGGGTTTGCTCATGGGTCGAGGTAAAGGTTGCACATCATGCATACAGACAATATACTGTTTCATTCCCAACAACATCAAAGCCACGGATGCAGCAGTCTCAAAGCCGCATACAGTTCGTTCACGGCCCAAATTGATCAAGTGCAGCGGTGTGCCGGCGTTGTGCAGCAGCCTACAACCTACAGTAGGACGCGGAGGATGAGAGCATCTGACGCGCTGGCCGGGGTCTTGAGGATGAAACCCGACCGGTGCAGTTGTGATGCGTAGATCATTGAATTCCTCGTAGAACTGCGCTGGGAAGATCCCATGAAATTCGAGTAGTAAAACTGAGATCCGGTGATTCTCATGCACTGCTGGGCCAGTGATTGATTGGGGTTTGGGGGAGTTGGGGGGTTTGATGGTTAAAATCTGCTGGGCCACCTTTGGATCGACTTTCTCCCTCACCTTTGGAGCTCCGGGTGCCTTGAGGTGCCAGTGGAAGGCCTTGTTGTGGACTTGAGATCCAGGTGGGGCAGCCGGTGTAGCCGAGGAAAACAGGAACAGCAAAGGGATCAGCCCCCTGTTGACGGGAAGGTGAGACAGAGCTGGAGGTGGACTCGTTGGGCTGAGATTCCACAAAGATGCAAACAAGTTGGCTTCATGTAGACAGTCTCAGCTTTGTTGCAGTAGAATATGACTGGATGATACTGGATGCGTTGTGGCTGCTCAACCTAGCTTAACCTTTCAGAGCACAGTGAAAAGGCTTTATATAGCTTGTTGGGACTCAGAAGCTTCAAGGTCCTTCAATCTGGCCGTGACACTTTCCCTAATATCCATTAAGGAATAATCCTGCGTTTGGAATTCAGAGATCCCGGTATGAATCCCGAGCCATGGCAAACTGATTTAGTGCTTTAGAGATATGGCCGCCTGCTGGTACTTTTGAGATCATGGATTGTGAGCGGTATTCCCGGGGATTTGCCCCGGTGCATGTTTCTTTTGCTCAACCTTGGGATGATTGAGGTAGATCACATCATGGTGCTGTGCTCAGAATGCGAATTGCAGGGGTCGTCTTTCCATGCTTTTCTATTGTTGACGCCCTACTTTGGGAGGAGTGTCTATATACACTGGTCCTAGGCAACTTTTCGGCTTTGAACCGCGTGATTGAATTACAGACTAAACAATGAGTTTTATAGTTTTACAATATAGCAATAGGTGGCGCGCCCCATTTGCCGCAAAGCTCAGAACCAACAAGTTGCCTACCACAATCGAAAGGGCTTCCTTTTCTCCTCACAAACAGAGCCAGCCAGGAAGTCACAAAGAAGACTGACAGCTAGCGTAAAACCTACCGAAAGATTGGCTTAACACATTCCAGAATTCAGACATTATTGACAACAGGGATTGTGCTTTTGAAATGTCCACATCAGAATTGAACTCTG
Organism: Porites rus; assembly: GCA_964035705.1. Taxonomy (NCBI): domain Eukaryota; kingdom Metazoa; phylum Cnidaria; class Anthozoa; order Scleractinia; family Poritidae; genus Porites; species Porites rus. The sequence goes on along the minus strand of CAXIVM010000562.1, from coordinate 7,315 downwards.
CAAACGTTCATGGAAAGCAGTTTCCTGTAAGACTCTGGTAGGCTGTGTCAAAACAGCTTTTCAGTGTCTGTGAAGCTTCTGGGTGTGTGAAGCTCGTTCCTGTGCCTTACAGGATTCTTGATTTCCAAGAATAAACGTGTTTTCAGTCGCAGGGCCTAAACGAGCGCTGGTTTCTGTTTAGGGACATGAAATCCTTGGACCCTCGTCACCAAGTAGAGACCACCCAGCCTGTCCCTGTTTGCGCTGGGCTAGGCCGCAGACGTGCACGAGAATGTCTTCAGTGAAGAGCAGCTGCTGCGACCAGATGTTCAAGCGGAGGACGAGGACGAGCAGCTGCCGAGCATCGGTTTCAGTAAGACTACTTAGCGCAGAGCATCGGTTTCAAACATGAGCGGGTATGCGGGCGTCAATCGGTTTGAGAACACACATGTAATATAGTGGAGAAAATAACGTGCTTAGTGACGTAGTGTACTTGATTTGTTTTGTTTAACACAAACTCTTGAGATGCATGCCATTATTCTTATTTCCTGCGAAATGGCTTGAAGGGTGGGGCAAGTGGCAAGTACGAACGGGAAGCATACATGTCATGTTGCACAAACCTTTGGGATTTTGTTCATCACCTTTTCTCATCCAACAAGGATATAATGCGTGGTCATTTTCAGCTGTGTGCGCATAGTCGCTTCTGCCAACAATATCCAACAACTTGATCCACATCGATCTTTCCGTTCCATCAGATCACGAGCATACATGAGTCGCAAGAGGAGCAGTTCACCCGAAGAGTGGCTGTGGTCACGTGTGGGGCCTGGTGTTTTTTTGGGTTAGGAGAAACAACTTGACATCGAACGAACCAGGCAGCTGGCGAGACATGGTTGAAATGCAAACCCAATATTCCAGACCTGCTAAGAGGTTCACGCTGCCGGGTTCTCATTCATCGGATAGGCTCCAATATTCCAGTGGACAACCGCTTCGGTTGATGTTTCCTTTACCAACTGTCAAGCGTGTCACTAGAGTCATCATGACCTGGTGGTAGCGCGGCCTTCGCGACGACCAAAACTCTACTCCTTGATATCATGGGCGTTTTGGACCCTCTGGACTCCCTGGACCGGGACCCTTCTCTTTTCCCTTCCTTTCTGCCCATCTCCAAACAGTTTACACCACTTGCTTTTGAACCCTCCCAGAAGACGCGGAACTCCACCAAGGCCTGAACCGCCCAAGTCCACTTGTCACTCAGAGCCGCCGGTGCACAGTTGGTCACTCAGAAGAGTGGGGATGTGGGGAGTTTGGGACGAAATCTGGATGAGCTGCAATCGGACACATCGGCAGTTGAAAACCAACACATGATTGGACGTCGTCACAACCATTGGGCACTTTTGCTTCGCTTTAGGCCTCTAGCCGGAAAGAAGAGCGTTCTGGTCTTTCGCTGGGACATCTTTCAAGTCCAAAAGCTGCAACCCGCTGAACACTCCAGCCATCCAAGCAGCCGAGTGAGCTCTCCGCTCTCCTGCTTCGCTTTCGCAGGCCGCCGAAAGCGGGCCTCGGACCGCGCAAAGAAGAGCCTTGGACCTTCCAGGGGTTGTGAAGGATTGGTGCCAGATGGTGAGTAAAAGGATTGCCCCTCTCAGAAGCTTTGGCGTCTCTGTTTTACACCAAGCTTTTTGGCAACGTTCGCAGGTGGAGATTGGTTTGTTCGGCGGCAAAAAAGGCAGTGGTCCAGTGGAAAACCCACGGGAATGATTTGCTGTATGGGCTGGCAACAGGCGAACACCATGATACATTAGAACAACTCCTCCAACATGCTAGAGCCTTGAATGTTGAAGAGGGAAGAACACCATGCAGCCCACGATTGTTCTGGTTGTGATTCACACAAAGAACAAAGGCGCCATTTGTCAAACACAGAGAGTTGTGTAGATGGATGAAGGCAGAATATGATATATAGACATGGGAATGTGTGAAATCGAGCTCGTCAAACCGACGTCACAAGAACCGACTTCACGTGCTTTTCTTTTTTCACCTGTTCGCTCATGCACCCGGACAAAGGAACCCAACACTTTTTCGACTCCAGACATCAGTCGACGCCGCTGCACGGAGCACGGCACGATGGACAGAGCAACACAGCAGCAGAGCACTGTTGGTGTCGTGCATCCCTTCTACTTCACGTCGTGCCATGCCGAAGCTCTGGAATGCTTGTCATTGGGACACATCGGCCTATCTGCCAGTCGGAAGCCGTCCATCGAGAAGAGCCACTTGGCCAACAGTGGAGCCTGGAGCCTCTTGTATGTATACCTCTCGAACATAGAGCAATATAGACTAGAGCCTTTCCTCAAGTCATCACAACGATCCGATGTAATATGTACACGTGTGTCGCCGCAATGAGTGACCGGTTGTAACCTTCGTGCTTTGGGGTTTCTACACCTGTTATCTCCTTGGCTTCATCAGGCAGCCTTGTCCTCCTTCTTGGAGCAGGGCTACTTTGATGATTTAACTGTGATGAACGAGGAGGGTCATGAATTGATGAAACCCAAACTGCGGCCGGGTGGCGCAGATACCTCGGAAGATTGTCAGAAGGAAGACCGTTTGCTCACCGCACGGCAAGAGCGCCTCGATGCCGACCTGGAGAATTTGAGGAAACAGTTTGAGCCAAAGTTGACTCCTAAGTTGGTTGAGTGAATGTAGACTCTTGATTCATGAACCTTACCCCTTATTTGGATTGTAAAGCCTGAATCAAGATTCTACATTTGACATTAGTCAATTTTTGCATTATGTTTTTCTTGTTGCCGCTTCGGTATCTCAGAGGCTTCAACAGCGGAACATGCCGTGAATTTTGGAAGGTAAGCTGTCTGAAGCAGTCAGCAATGTCAGCTTTCCAACCGCGGGTATTGGTAGCAGAGCTTGCACTATCGGAAACATTATATAAGGGTCATGAAGGGTTCGATTGCACCACCGGAACGAAGATTGATGCAAACGAATGAACACTGCAACACATTCGGCAGTTTTTGTGGCGTAAGGATTACCACTGCAGAGATCGATGGCGAGGACCCTTTCCAAGCAACGTGTCCTGGAAGAATCCTCGATTGAGCACGTTCGGCAGCCTCGGAAGATTGGGGTATTGCCCGGATTTCGAGCGGAGGCCCAAGGTAAAGGGGAGGCCCTTGGCATGTATCCAAGACGGGGCCCAGGGGGGCTGCAGGGAGCAGACGGGGGAAGGCTTGAATATGGAGACCTTCTAAAGACCCCTGGAAGAAGGACAATAGACAAACACCCATTGGTTGGGTGTCTCCGCATTCAAACCCATGTGTTGTCACGGAACTTTCCCATCGATACACACCCTCTGCAAGCCTTTGCTCCAGCTACCTGAACTTCATGGGTCCGGTCTGAGGTTCCCAGAGGCGCCCAAGTTCTTCAAGCGCGGCGCCAATGTGGAGATCCGAAACCCTGAGAGGACTGGCAGCAACGGGCTTTTAGCCTGCCTCAAGGAGAGGTTGGTGGTTACCTTGGGCCGGATTCGTTCTGGGGGCGTTTCGAGGTGATGGGATCTGCGGTCCAGCGGGAGAGATGTCCAGATCCACTTTCATAGGATCAGAAAGAGCGACTTTCAATTCACAGGTCACTTTGGCCAGCGAAATCTCCAGACGGCCAGCTCTGCTCCTGCAGGAGGAAGGGAATAAATGGCAGCTCTGTCAACAAAAGGAGCTCTCAGAAGATGGGGTCGATTTCCAGTGCGACGACAAACGCTCGGAGGATTTCCATTGGAAAGAGGGTGACACTGCAGCTCAGCTATAGGACGTTTGGTTTCAGCATTTTGACAGTATTGATGTTATTGGTTTCTTGTCATTTGCACCTTAATGTAGATGCAATGCACTCGAGCACTACAAAAAGAACCTTTGGCAGGAAGCAGTTCAGGCCACCTGACCTTACTGTTGGCTGAAAAAATTGGACACCCAGAGATTTTGAGTTAAGTCGCCCACCTCACCGATTTCGGAGTTGAAAACTTACTGTGCCCGACCGTGCCCTACCCCGCGTTTTTCAGCTCCAAAAAGGTGAAGTTCTTGGGCACCTGCATTGAGCCCAGACCCTTGAAGAAGGTGCTCCTCAATGCCGAGACCAACTACCTGCCCTGTGTCTACCCGGATGGCGACATCCCCGAGGACGACGCGGCGGCCGCGGCCGCCGCCGCGGCGCTGCCGGGCACTGCCGAGGGCGCGGCCGAGGTTGCAGCACAGCCACCCGTGTGACGGCCGGACAATGCCTCTGGCCTGCTTCTGTCAAAAGGGAGACTGCTTCGACGCCAAGTGGGACCTCCGCGAAGGGTGGGTGCAAAGTGGAACTTGATGTGGAAAAGAGTACCAGTAGGATGGAAGCCTGTCGTGTGGTGGTTTGAGTTGAACCGATTAATGTCACGCATACACTGTAAATGTAATTGTACATCGGGTCCATGTATCTAGGCTTTCACGCAACAAAGGATGCTCATGTCATGTTGCTGAAAAAGCCTGGAGTTTCCGCATCCTTGAGACGCGAGCACATGACAAGTCTGACAAGCTGCAGCTTGACACAGCAGATTCACAGCATATCAAAGCACCAAAACGGGTGACCATCATCCATCCCCCGCTTCTTCGCCGGTGCATCGTCCAAAAACCACCTCGCCGTTGCCCATCGTCTTCGCGCATGAGTCAAGTCCCGTGGGTCGGCCCAGGATACTCTTCTTGCTCGAGAGCAAGTACGACGTGCTCACCGAGGTGCCGACGACGAGCGGGAGAACGACGCTTTCACCACGGGAGAACGACGTGTTGGTCCCCCGCTTCGGGTTCGTTGGAACGGGAGGAGTTCAATGGGAACGAGCATGGGAGTGTTGAGAGCAGACAAGCAAGGAGAGGGAGAGGGGGAGAGAGAGGGAGAGAGGGAGAGAACAAACGAAGGCAAACATAGTTGTTGAGCATGTGTCCCTGCTCCGAAAGGAGTCCAGAGGGGATATATAGTTTGAATATGCCCGATACCGGCCAGATACCCATCAAACCAACAGGCTATTGTGCACTCCACCTCCTTGGTTTTCTAGACTCTAGACAAGAGCTTCTGAGCCTTAAACCTCCAGGTCTGTGCGGAATATGAGGATTGGAAGGAGGCCACTTCAGCGGCTGACTTCGATCTCCTTTGGTGCGACACCGCCTGGGACCTCGATCATAGTGAGCCCGAACTCTGGGGCATTCTTTAAATCAACCGCTGCCTGTGGATTGCCTTTCTTGGGAGATGTGGCAACTGAAAGCTGACTAGAATCCTTTCTGACTGTTTCCCAGCCAGAAAGATGCATTGGCTGTTAGGATAGGCACTCGTCATGGCTCTATAGTAGTTACTGTACACGTTCAGAGATGTTCGTTCATGGCTCTGTTGTCGAATCGGCATAGAGACCTCCAACCATTTCCGACCTTTTCCGACCGCAAAACACGTGGCATTGAGTCGACGGGACGGCAAGTGACGGCATCGCATGCGACGCAGAACCGCACTGAGGCGATCCCGGCGGATCGTTTCATGAAGTTGAAGACGTTTCAAAAGATGAATCACTTCGCCCGGCACACCCAGACGTCGGAAGCATCGGAAGCACATGAAGTGGATCGGAGCCAGCTCCGAGGATCGAGGGAGTTCAGAACTTGTGCGTTTCACGAAGTGGTTCAGAACTTGTGATGAAAGGTCCAATGAACACATCTGTTGGGATGAGTACAAAGGTTCCATGTTTGGGTACAAATGGTTCCATGTCTTCAGTTTTTTTGACACGAAAACTTCATGCAACTGCACAGTCTCGATGGAGTCGAAGCCGCCTGCCTTGATGCGAAGCGATTTCGACCGGGCTGAGGTTGGGATGAGTTCAATCACCCGAAAGAACAATTTAGGCGATTTCAACCGGGAGGTGGAGATTGGACGGAGTCAGGTACATACAGCTTCAACGTCGTAGTGGAAGCTGAAGTCGCTTGCAGTGCACAACCAAAAGCAGTGAACGCACTGAAAATAACACCCAACAAGGCTCTAAAGCTCCAAAGCCTCCTGTTTTGTGCAAATCGCGACCTGCAGGGTGGGCGACCCGCGGGAGGGGGGAGGGTCGGCGACCTGACCTTGTTGAGACCTCGCCAGGGCGGAATCTGCTGAGAATGAGGAAGCAATTTCCTAAGGCCGTGGGCTGCCCCGTGGGCAGACGCGCGCGCGCTCCAGGTGGCGCGGTCCAGAGGTAGATTGGAGGTCCACATTCTGCAGTGGGATGGCTCTTCAATGCTTGCACACACACACAGAGAATGTAGATGTATATAGATGAGTAAGGTAGAACAAGACTCAGCCGCATAGTTGTTCCTTCGGGTCTTTCAACCGTATTCAGGCTGGAATGGAACAGTCATTTTCCCCTGGTTGTACCTGCCATTGCAGCGTGTGCGATCAAAAAAAGGAGCCAGAGAAACTTCGCACACTCTTGAAGCTTCAACGGATCAAGTCATTTTGTCGGGAGAGGCCAGCGTTTTATGACCACCCGCCTTCGAGAAGGTTCCCTTCGTGGCACGTGCCAGGAATACCGCTTCTTCCCAGACACATGGATCCTGCCCACCGACATGTCTGATTTTAAACAACAGTCTGGCACTGAGGGAGTGAACATAGAGGCCATGAGGTCGGTGTAGAAAGAGGGAGCAGTCGTGGGCAATAATGGAGGCAATAAGGGTCAGTGACCGGCATCGAGCAATGTGGGTCAAGAGTCATGAGGTGTATACAATCGCGGGCCAAGACAAAGGTCAAGGTGTTGCAAGGATTGGCAAATCGGGAGCAACGAGAGAGTCAAGCGGGAGCAGGGCATGGGGGGTGGGCCAGGTGCATCTCATATGCCACATGCGTCCTTGCCCAGGTTTACAAACGTGAAAAAGCAGACCTTCATCATTAAGCCAGACAATGGCTGCCAGGCTGCTCTCGCCGTGAGCCGAAAGCTTCGACCCAAAAAAATGGTATCTGCGGGGATCTTGTGGACATCTCACGAGCGAAGTCTCCATTCATGAGTCTGGAAAGAGCTTCTGTGGCTGCTGAATGGTGTATCCCTGAATCAGACCGCGGTACGCGTGTACTGACCTCTTCAGCCCACCCGAAGTACTTAGACTCAAACGAGCACCACAGTACTTGTGGACAAGTTCAGGCCGTGCAGGACGCGCGTCTTTGGAGATTTTTCGCACCGCGCCATGCGATCTCTTGTGCTGCTTTTTCTCGACCGCCAGGGCAAGGGGATCTTCTTAATCCGAGATGTGGAGAAGGTGCCGGTGGACTTCTCCTCCACCTTTGTGGCACAAAGGCGTTGCGGCTG
>CAXIVM010000561.1:0-15000 GCA_964035705.1 Porites rus | reverse complement strand
AACACACAACCACAAACAGACAACCACAAACACACAACCACAAACACAACCACAAACACAACAACAAATCTCAACTATAAACACAACCACAAACACACAACCACAAACACAACAACCACAAACACAACTACAAACACAACCACAAACACAATCACAAACAAATAATCACAAACACAATCACAACCACAACCACAACACACAACCACAAAAACACAACCATAAACACAATCACAAACACATATGACAAGCACAGAACCACAAACACAACTACAGCCACAACGACAAAAACAACCACAATCACAACCACAAACACAATCACAAACGCAACCACAAACACAGCGACAAATACAACGACAACACATAACCACAAACACACAACCATAAACACAATCACAACAGAATCACAGCACACAGAGAAGCGCATGATAGACACAAAGTCATCATGAACGTGTCTCTGCAGATGTGTGGGTTGCGGTAAAAATACAAGTCTATTCTGGAGTGGTTGTGATAGCTTGGTTGAGTTATGCGACAGGACAGGGAAACTGTTTAGAGTTTAGCGTAATTGAGATGTTGGACTGACAAGCACCTGGGTTGCGAAATACACAACGACGGTGATGTCAACGTGGTTGTTTTGAAATGTCATGGTGGGGATCACTCGAAGTATTTTTTTTGCGAACTTGCTGCGTCTTTCTGTTATCCGTCGAGACACGAAAAAAGACATCTTTTCTGGGTGCAAGCATATATGCATATGTATACTTCTATAGTGGAAACCTAAACAAAAAAACATGAACATGTTCCAAGCTAAAAAAGCAACATTACCCTCCAATTCTCTCCTTTCACCTTCATTCCAGAAAAAACCTACCCTCTCCTACTCATCGATATTACGGAGTGGTTTGGGAGGTCCCCTGCTCATTAAATGTGGTCATTGGTGTCTCTACAGTGTAGGCGGAGTTTTCAGCGTCTTGACCACCTACAAAGCTGGTACAACACATGCCTCGAATTCCTGGTATTTCTGATGGATTTGGACTCCTCCAATCTCATGGATGACCCCGTCCTGACTTGTCACGAAGTAGGCATCTAAGTGATGTGCCTTCATCAAAGCTCGAAGGCCTTGTAAGCGCTCAGCGCTGCTCTCAGGGTCGCAGTTCTCACAAAAGGGCACACCCGGGCGGTAGCAGCAGGGGCATTGGAGATGAAACCCCAAGTCCAGACCGAGTCGCCGGCGCTTCTTTGCTGCCATGCTGCACGGACGCACCGCGCCGGGCCGTGGGGGTCCGAGGCAACACGCTGCGAGGGGTGTCGGGGCGGCCTTTGACTTGGGCGTGACTCGGGTGAAAACCGCTTGGACAACTGCACAGACTCACATCTTGTTGGGAAACCATCGTCAAAATAGAAAAAGTCAGTATGATCTAAAGCTGTGTGCAGTTGCCCTTGTCCTTTCCAGGATCTGCAGCAGCGACTCTCAATTCAAAGTTGTTGCAACTCTATCTCTGCCAGCAGTGCATGCCTCCATGACAGTCGCAGCACCTGGCCAAACAGGAAACCTGTGTCGCTCTGTCAACATTTGCAAAATGTCTTGTGGCCAACAGTCAAGCTCTGTGCTATTTAATTGTTTTTTTAAAGCCAAACATCTAAGCATGCCACACCCGATTGATTCCGCATGCAGGAATCTGCATGGAGCTTTACTAGTATATGGTCATGGTACACCTGCAAGAGGTTTAAAGCGTATCTTAAAGGTTTCTTCTGTCTGGTGTGATGGCTGCTTGCGAGACTTCATGTCTAACTTGTATACTTTGCTTTGACTTGCAGGTAACGTGTGGAGTTGATGGGCTTGATGGAACGACCATCTGCGGAGCCGTCAAACAAAAAGCCACTGGGACCTTGCCTTTTCGTGGTCGAAATGTCAGTTCCACATGGTTTGGGGTACTGCTCTTGTGGTCGCCGTTGCTCCAACGTCCTCTGGACGAAAAATGGTTCGAGGCTGCACTGCTCTTCACCATTCCTTCGTCTCACCTTCAGATTTGTGACGTCAAAGGATCAGCAATGTTGCAGGTGTCCACGTGGAATTGCATAAAGCATGTAACACGGCTCAAGCCGCTCGTGCCTTTAGGGCGTCTCGCGGCCTTTTGTGGGACGGAAATGCAGTTGTATCAACAGATTGCGCTAGATTCAAAAATTATAGCTGCTAGTTAGCCATGTTCAATTGAGCACATCATCTGAACGCCTTCATCAGTGGCAGCCACAAACTCCAACTGCTCCAAGTCATGCGCCTGCATCAAACTCACACTGGGAGGAAGGGCCTTGCAGACCAACTGGTCGGGTGTTTTCTCATTTGGAGAACACATCACCCAAAACGTCCAACATCACCCAACGCCCCATTTGGAACACCAACGCTGTGACACGTTGCTTGTGATATTTTTATGGCACTTCAATGCACTTCAGAAGTATTATTTTGCGACGAATAAGTATAAGAATGGATTGAGAAGCTCACAAACGGCACCCCTCTTCCCTCTTAACGGTCTCCGAAGGTCTAAGTAGGGGCAGGCCTCTCCAACCTTCTCTGGACGGCTTGTTGTTAACCGGTCTTGGCATTCGACTGAACATCTCGTCCAAGCAACCCCTCACGTGAGTTTCTGTGCTTGTCCTGAGGAACAGGAATCCATTTGGGGGGAAGAGTCCCAGCTCATGACTTTTCATCCGCATGCCCAATTCAAATCTTCTTTCAGCCCTCCCTTGCAATCCATTTGGCGGACACTCTCTGTGGACCAACGAGAAAACTGCACAAACGGCGAGAGAGTTGTGGCGGATGGGAACTGCAGCGCACTCGAACCCGAAGTGACCCGAACCCGCGCTTCGCAGCCACTTCTAATTCGACGAGTCTCGCTGGCTCTCCACGCCCACCGGCTAGTAGCGATGCCCTTTGTTACGTGCGTAGCTTCTTGTTACGTTCATAGTAAGGCCAGGAGCCCCGTTCGTAGCGTCCTTGTTACCGGTTTCAACATGTTTGAAGCTGCTCTTCACCCTTTCACCAGCAACATCCTGTCTTCCACCTTACGATCATCAAGTTGGTTCCGCAGTTCCATGGCCCCTCTTCGTCCATTTAAACAAACAAATAGATCAAAACCATTCATGTTCACCTGATCCATTCCATTCTTCTCCACCCGAAACCGAACCCCAAACCGGAAATCCGCCCGGTCGGGTCGGCGTCCCTCGCCAGCTTGGCGGCGGAGAAGCCAGTGTTGTCCGTCGTCAGCGGGCCCTCCATGCCTGGGAGGAACGGATTGTCGCCGCGGAGTTCGGTGGTGACTTGGTTCGGTGAGTTGGCGCAGTCTCGGCGTCGTTTCTGAGTTCCCAAGGCTGGCGATGAGCTTGGAAGCATTTTGAAGAGATCGACGTTCATGAAAGACCCAGTCCTGGGAGATCTAAAGAGTCTAAATTAAGAGAATGACCAATAAGCGCATCCGTTTAACAGTTGATGACTGGCAAGTTGAGAAACCGCACGGTCCAGTAGATGGTACAGTACAAACACCTTGTTACCACTTTCGAGATGCTCCACCGGAGAGATATTACAACATATTACAACTCTTGAGGCACATGGACCTCCATGTTGCAACTAGCTACCGCAAGACTTCCAAAACCGGCAATGTCAGCTGCGCCGAAACGCACTTTTCTTGGAACGCATTGGCAGTGGGCCAGTTGTTCTTTGGGTAGTATTTACACCAAGGAACAACCAACAGCTGCATACAGCTGCTCCACCTGATAGACCCGCTAGTGGGACCACCCTCACGTGTGGAGCCTCATCTCTCCAAACTTCGTTTGCTTCCATCTCTCACAAAGCTGTTCACCACCCTCACGTCCAAGGGCGTGGAATACGTATTCGTTTACACTTCAACTGGTCTTTCTTCGTCTTTTATTGCAAAGAACTCGTCTCTGGATGTCCCAGTACGGGCCCCGCGGGTGGTCACCACCGGAACGCTCGCTAAAGGAAGCTGGCCTGGCGCCTCAGCCTTTGGCCGGCAGTGCCGACAGCTTGGCGCGCAAGGCCCATGATGGCCGCGCAAGGCCCAGTGGTCTGCTCCATGGCTTTCAGCTGAGCCTTCACGTCCTCGCGCTGTGGGTAGGGTCCGAAGTTGGCCAATTCTGTATAGTGGAAACATTGGAAACACCTACAAATACAAACAAATACAAATTTTGGAGTGAGAAACCAATCCCCCCTCCAAACCCAGCTGTAGGTCGAAGGGTCAATTCTGGAGTATGTATTGGACCCTATAGAGGCTTGCAATCAAACAAATTGTATCCGCATCAGATTGTCGCATGTCTTACATGTGGTGACTTCGAAGTGGAACACACAAAGAACAAGCATACTTTTAGGAAGAACGGTCCATTCAAGTCGAATTCGGCACCCACCACAATTAGAATCAATTAGACATTCCCTTTCGTAAAATAATTAGCAAAGAACATCCTGGTGAAACTATATAACCTCTGAAGGGTCTGAATCTAGCAATGAACTCTGAGACTTTGACCCAAAGGTTTTGGTCTGGACCTGAACCCGCCAATGGATTTCTGGGATCATGTTTGCAATATGACGGGTCATGGCAAACTACGGTACACAGATGTGTCTCGCCCGAACCAATTGGCATTATAAACATCGTGTTTCAAGTTTGTTTTTTCCCCATGTTGACTTGGGGAACTCGCTTTCTTGAACACTGACCTGCAAAATTGAACATAACGAAGATGATGCGATCACTGGCCTTTGCGCGTTCTTTCTTTTCGATGGCAGTCAGCTGATTCACTTCACTCTTCAAATGGTCCAGCCTCTGTTCCTCCTGAGCGGAAAACATGATAACATCGTACAAACCCAAGCTTGTGCGTTTAACACATTTCGGTCCTGACTCGCTTTCAATCCTTGAGCCAATTCCTATATGAATGATCTTGGAGTTGCTGTCTTTTTCGATCGTTTGAATCATTTGTGATGTGGTCTCGCAAGCTATGACTGGAACATGGCTGGAGAAACCTGATCGAAGCTTGATGGTTCAGGCCATGTCTCCTCGAGATCTTTTATCTCTTGGCGAACTGAGCGGAAGTATCCTGGCACGCAGTTTCCAGCTCCATAAAACACAGCGAAAAGTAGACAAGGTGTGGTCCAGGCTTTTGCTATGTCTTGCCCAGAAAGTCATACAGTCGGGTTCTCCCACTTCAGGATGTTTAAAAAGTTTAGAAAAACTAATCCTTGATTTGACAGGTGTAGTGGAATCCGTGAACCACATCAAAGGCTGTAGAAATCCAAGACTGTGTGGCTGGCTGTGTGGCTGTGCGGCCCGATGCTGCGAGCGTGTGCGAACGTGTGCACTGCGCGGTCCGTGCATAGAACCACGAACAAATGAACGGGAGGCCCTGGCAGTGCCATTTGTTCCAAGCATTTTAAATAAATCAGCCAAACACTTACAGCATCTTACAGCAACCAGGCTAAAATCAACAGAAACAATGTGCACAAGCTCCTTGGGGGCCCTCCAAAAACAATCTAGACAGACTCGTTGGGAATCCCACTCTGCCAGCCCAAGACCTCTCAAGAATAATTTGTGCGTACAGTTTACCGAAGCACTGTCCAAAAAGAGTGCGCATGGTAGCGCTGCTGTGATCCAGGCTACTCCTTGGGGAGCTACGAGACACCAAAACCATGTTTTCCTACCGGGTGTCCACGGGCTGCCATAGAGTTAGTTGAGCATTGAGTGTTCCACAACATTGGTTGACACCGTACATTGAACATTACATTGAGCAACAGTGCATTGTGGAAGCATTGTACGTTGGTCGAGTTGTGCATTGGTCCGCATTGGTCGCGTTGCGTGCATTGAGCAGTGGGGTTGAACATTGGCAAAGGACAAAGGAAGGAGTACAAAAGAAGAACCCAATACAACAATCACTGGACCTAGGTGTACCTTGTTACAAGGGCATAATCTAGGAGAAGTTGAGAAGAAAGAAAGAGAATGGAGGAGTTGAAAGAAGTTTTAGAGAATGTGACCAAGTCAACACAAGCAGCAGCTGAAGAGGCAAACGCAGTCCAGAAAGTGTTAGAGAAGAAAGGAGAAGGTTCAACCGATTGGTCGAAGCTGCTGGCTAAGCCTTCTGTTCTCGAGCATAAGAATCAGGAGGGAGAGATCAAAGCCTTTCGAGTGGTCTTGGGTCTTTGTTCCTACTAGGAACCAAGAAAATAGTGCGAGCCGCCCCGCCTGAAGAAGCGTGAGCTGTCCTGCGTCCTAGCTAGGAGCTTTAATAGCCAGGAGCTTACTCCCTTACTTATTTAAGTAGGCGCCTACTCAGTTGAGTAAGGGCCGGCTAAAAGAAAAAAGGACAACAAGCTTTACGGTCTTTTGGCAAGTTTGCTTAGAGGACGGTCTTTGCAGGTCATCAAGGCTGTTGAACGGTCGAAGGGATTTAAAGCTTGGTGTCAACTCAACCTAACGCCCTCAAAGCTACATTCCAAAGCAAGGAGTTTGGCGTTGCGGACAGGTGCTGCAAACACCTGTCCAGCTTTCAACATGGGTCAGCCTCTGCAGCCAGGACCTGGAGGAAGATTTTGAGACAGTGAAGCATGGCACGGCAGGGAACTCAAGTCAGCAATACTCCTTAGATGTGTTGGAGGACAGCTGAAGAGCTACTTCATTTTGACCATTGGGGACAGTGTGAAGGCTGTATTCGTGAGGAGGTCCGGCAGTGGGATAGAAGCTAGCAAAGTGGAATACATCAATGATGTCGACTTCAAACGCGTATCAGGGCCCAATGCCTATGGAGGTGGACGGGGTTGGTGAATACCAGAAAGGTAAAGGCAAGGGCAGAGACGCCAAAGGAAAAGGAAACATGGCAACGGCAAGGAAGGCAAAGCAGATCAGAAAGAAAACGATGGAGACCAGAAAGGAAAGGGCAAAAGGCGTGGCAACGTGTTTCACCTGCCGGCAAACCTGGCCACATTGCAAAACATGCGAAGTCACAATGGTGATCCATGTGGCCAGTGATGTTGGATCTTCAGTACCCCACGTCCTCCGGCCATACAATCCAGACGAGTTGTCTCTGCTGAATGCTGAGCTTCAGTGGGGACAGCAAGCTTCAGTGGTTCAGAGTCGAAGGCCACAGTCAAACGAATTGAAGAGCCAGTGATCTTTGACGTGAGGTCCAGCAGCAGTTTTGAGGAGCTTCACAGAGTTCGAGTAGTGTACTTACTACTACATAGGAGACGAAGATGAAGATGCAGCATGAGGAGACTTCAGAGAATGCTGTTGTGCAGGTTGTGAGGGGTTATCGGGAGGACGCTGATGGAGAATCAAGCTGCATTGTCGTAGACAGTGGTGCAAATGTGGCCCGTTTTCCAATCAAGAGGGCAGAGAAGAGGTCAGGTGTGATGCAGTCGATTGGGGAATCACACAACTTTGTTTGCCATCTTCTTGGGCACGTCCAAGAGATGGTCCTTTGATAGGGCTACAACTCAGTAGACAGTGCTCGAGCACGAAGTGGGGACAACAAGTCAGTGGACGCTGACGAAAAGCTTTCATGCTAAAGCGAAAGGTCTCAGCAGAGACCTCCAAAGACAGATTGCCTCCCAAAACACACTCCTACATGGCCTCGCCTAGGAGGAGAAGTCGGTCGGTGTATCTTGGATTGGCCTCTAGTCGTTACTCAGCCAACTGCCCTGACCCAGCAAATCCGTGCAGTTGCCGCAGTTGCCGCAGCTGATCACCCTTTTACTGGCCACACAATGCCGAGCTCTTCCTGATGTTCTTGAAAAATGGTCTACTTGCTCAATGCGCCCCTCCTTTCCATGGGGGCTCCCTCATCTGGGTGTTGACCAGGCTCGGAGGCTCTGAAAAGCTGTGGCTGCTTCGGGAGGATGCAGCAACAAGCCTCGCTGGTCGTGCTGTCGTAGTAGCCATCTCTTCTCGTGATTGAAGTATACGACCATTGTAAGGGCACCTCCTATCCACGCCTATACCATCTTCCGCATCATGGGCTAGCCGCTAGTGACGCAAGAAGAGGACCCACCCGGATCGCAAGCTTCCAACCGGATCCCAAAGGTTCGTGTAGGCCCGGCCTGCGTCTCGACCATAAGCTTCCAATGGCCCTTCTCGTGCTGGGATTGCAGGGTTGGGCTTCGGCGACAACGCATGCTCCCTGTCCGACTGCGAGGCACGCAATCGCTTTAGGTCCAAAGAACTCTCAGAAAAAAAAAACACATGATAAACACATCTGCAAACAGCTGCCCGTGTCAGGCGCCCCAAAATCGATCAACATCGTGTTGGCCCAAACGAATCTTGAAGGTGACTCATCTGACTCATATGGTGGTGCGGCACAGGACTTCGCCGAAATGAACAACAGAACCATCGCCAGTTTGAACTGATCCCGTCGCGGCACGCCTGGCCCAAGTCTTTTTGATGCCGACGAAGGAATGTGAATTAAGATCATTCAGCACCGTCACCATTGGACCCCTGCAAAACTCTGCTCGATAGGGGACTCCTGACGAGATCCGAACCGGACTCGATGGCGAAGACGAGAGGGATGGCAAAGTGGAACAATTATGCTCAGGGTCATGTTGAAGTTGGAGATGGTTTGACCATCCAGGTAGGGGGCTTATTCTGGTTTATGAATAAACAGTCACCATTACAGAGTGAAAGGACAACAATAGGCCCAATAGGCTGGAGACAGTGGCATTTCTGCTGAGGGATGCCGAAGGCCGAAGGCTTGTTTGTTAAGAACTGCCCCATTTCCCGGCAAATGTAGCGGTCAAGCTGAGGCAAGCCTCCAGCAACACAAAAGGAACGCGCCTTTTTCGGCCGCCGAGGTCGTACTTAGAGCAAAGCCCCAAGGCAGTCAAGGGTTGGCCAGGTGGTAAGAATCCAAAATTCTGCAAGCCTTTTATCGAAAACATGGTTCATGGGCCCGCCATGCAAACCCGCTCCTGTAACCCAGTCCTTCACACTCGGGTAATCTGGGCCTACCTGGGCACAGGTCTTAATGACTTCAAACGTATTGACAGCACAAGGTTTTCCTATTTATACTCGAGGTATCTCCGTCCAAGGTATCTCCAAATAGTTTTAGCAGTACTGTTCCGGAAAGCATCTCCGGAAAGCGTCTGGCTGACATCATTCGGCGCTTTCAGCAAATGTGTAATTATTGTTCTGTGCTTATTCAGCCACCATACAGGTTGTAGTGCTCACAAGTGAAAAGGCCCTGACGATAGCACCCAGAGCTTCACTCAATTAGCCAAGCACACTCATTAGTAGCTCGACCATATCTCTCTGGATATGTGACTAACATCATGATCAACAAACATATCATTGATATCATCGATGTAGTAGTTGGTACAGTTATCATAGCATCAGTAACCTCCCTTGGCTCATCCATACTGTGGAGAACATCTCCGTCTAGCATAGCGAGAACCACATCGCCCAAGCGTAGCGGCAACACAAACCAGCTGACCTGCTATGTCATCATGGAAGCAAAATTGAACCACACATAAGACTCACTCCGTTCGAGCTGCCCAAAGCCCCTCTATTGATATGTATATTGATCTATGGCACAGTTGTTGAACAACATGCTGCACCAACTTGGACAAGGCAAAAGTAAGTGCATTATATAAATACAATTAGATACAGTGATTCCCCGCGTTGGTCCTTCACACCGGTTTCAAATCGTACGTGGGTTCCAAATGGGACTTGCGCGTCTTGCGCATCCAAGTTGCTGTGATCCAAAAGTGAGTGCATCCCTCCATACGATCACAAATCGCAGCTGCCTTGCCAGGATATGTCAGCCCCTTCCTTTCATTTTGCGCATTGCCACTTGATGATGACACATTCTTTTAGGACACAAAGAAAAGGATTTCCCATCATTTGCAACTAGCGGACGATGCTACCAGAAAAAAATCACCAAATGCGGTCCCTGAAATCAAATCATTGATAAACACATCTCTGCAAAAAGCCAAAGAAGCGACATGCTTGGTATACATCGGGTCCTCTTGACATCGAACCATCCTACACCGAACCCGATGGCGTCGGCCCGGCTGGGAACCCACGGGCCGCCTGTTCCACGGTTCTCACGCCCCGTTTGGTTTGGATCAGTCGCAGTCGTGGGCCATCGAGTCGACTTTGTCCCCAACCTGATCGTCACGGAGCGTGGTGTGTGACGTTGGAGACGTGGGAGACCTGGAGACGAGGCCTTCCGACCCGTTTGGTTGGATTGACATAGACCGTTTGACCGTAAATTAGGTGGGCTTCTCAGAGATGGACTGGGCTGACTGGAACTGGCATGACTGGGTTTGGTTGACGGATTTTGGATCCTGGAGATCTTCCTGATCTTCCTTCTTCAAGAAGCTACTAGGAGCAAAGGGCATGGCTACTAGGAGCAAGGACGCTACGAACGGGCTCCTGGCCTTACTACTAGGAGATTGGTTTTCATCTCATGCGCCGGACCCGAAATGGCACCGAGCAGGATGCAAATCAAGGCACAAATGGCCCGAGATCCAGGCCTCATGGGAGATGTGGTCCACGAGATAAGCAAAATGTGGCCAGTGGTTGAATGTCCCCAAGCTTGCCCTAGTGGAAACCCTGGTTTACGCAGCTTCAGTGACAAGAGTCATTTGGGTTGAGGCCTGGACAAACTGAGATTATAGGTCTTGACATGCCCAAGGAAGGAGAGATCCAACTGAACAGATACACATCCAACCGCTTCCACATGTAATGTACTTTCAAAGCGAGCATGGAAGTATTTTCAAGTCACACTTCCATGGGACCGAACACTCGGTCTCACACCTTCCGAGACAGCACGATTTTCGAGAAACACATCCGATTCCAAAGATGCCAATTCCAATCGAAGTCTGAGATGTTTTCTTCACTTTCAGGCTCATAGCTATGGTCTTGCGTCTCTCAAAAAGCGCTTTTAAGCAGTTCGTCCACTGAAACCAAAACCTGGCCACAAACCCTGCCAATCTACCCAGCCAAACCAGCCAAACTTCAGGCTGAAAGACCCTTTGATGCGATACTTCGGAAGCTTCGCTCGCAGTTCTTCCACATCTTTCGGCGTCCTTTCGTCGTTGGCGTCATCGAGGCCGGTGTTTTATTCCCGAATGCGTAGCGAAGGGTTCTCGTTTAACTCTGGGGGTCTGGGGTAGAGTCTTGTTCGCGATCCGTTGTTCTATGTTCGCAACCGTCCGCAACCGTCCGCAGCCGTTCGCAACCGTCCGCAACCGTTCGCAGTAGGACGCTAAGGCGCTGCCATTGGGGAAGCTTTTGCAAGTGACTTTTCATGGATGTGTCACGTGTCAGTTTGCGACGCTATTCCATTGTGATTTGCATGAAAATGACATGTCGCGCAAGAAGCGTGATGCATTTCGCTGCACAGGCGCAGTGGTTTGAGAGATCCGCAGTTTACTGCGCAGTTCCATTGGGATTTGCATTTCAGGGTGTGGCATCGAAGCTCTGTTTTCGTGACAAGTCTCAGCTGAAATGGCGATTTTGGTGGATGGGAGTGTGCTCAGAACGGGTCGAAATCATTCTAAACGTGTGGTGTGGTGCAAATTTTGTTGAAGCTCATGTGAGATGATATTCTCACTTTTCGTGGCAGGCACAGTACTTTGTGCTGATTTTGAGGTGTGGAAGTGCGATTTTCGTGGCAGGCGCAGGAAATCGTGAGGTTGCGAGGTGTGACGGAGTTGACATTTCGTGGCAGGCGCAGTACTTTGTGCGCGTTAGACGTGTGGATGCGGAAAGATTCGTGGCAGGCGCAGGGAATCGCGAGGTCGTGAGTTATGGTAGAGGTGACTGTCGCTGTCACATTGGGATTGGCGTGTGAGCGGGTGTCGTTTGGAGGGGCTGGAATCGCGAAATTGCTAGGCAGGGCTGCGTGATGTGTGTGCTCCGATGGGTGTTTCCGCTGGACTTTTGGAGGAAGTCTCGTACGAAACGCTCGTTTTGGAGACTTGACGTGTGACTTTTGGAGGAAGTCTCGTGCGAAACGCTCGTTTTTGAGACTTGACGCGTGACTTTTGGAGGAAGTCTCGTACGAAACGCTCGTCTTGCAGCCTCGCAGCGTGACTTTTGGAGGAAGTCTCGTACGAAACGCTCGTTTTGGAGACTCGACGTGT
Organism: Porites rus; assembly: GCA_964035705.1. NCBI lineage: Eukaryota > Metazoa > Cnidaria > Anthozoa > Scleractinia > Poritidae > Porites > Porites rus. The sequence goes on along the minus strand of CAXIVM010000561.1, from coordinate 2,876 downwards.
GACTTTTGGAGGAAGTCTCGTACGAAACGGTCGTTTTTGAGACTTGACGCGTGACTTTTGGGGAAGTCTCGTACGAAACGCTCGTTTTGGAGACTTGACGTGTGACTTTTGGAGGAAGTCTCGTACTCGTACGAAACGCTCGTTTTTGAGACTTGACGCGTGACTTTTGGAGGAAGTCTCGTACGAAACGCTCGTCTTGCAGCCTCGCAGCGTGACTTTTGGAGGAAGTCTCGTACGAAACGCTCGTTTTGGAGACTCGACGTGTGACTTTTGGAGGAAGTCTCGTACGAAACGGTCGTTTTTGAGACTTGACGCGTGACTTTTGGGGAAGTCTCGTACGAAACGCTCGTTTTGGAGACTTGACGTGTGACTTTTGGAGGAAGTCTCGTACTCGTACGAAACGCTCGTTTTTGAGACTTGACGCGTGACTTTTGGAGGAAGTCTCGTACGAAACGCTCGTCTTGCAGCCTCGCAGCGTGACTTTTGGAGGAAGTCTCGTACGAAACGCTCGTTTTGGAGACTCGACGTGTGACTTTTGGAGGAAGTCTCGTACGAAACGGTCGTTTTTGAGACTTGACGCGTGACTTTTGGGGAAGTCTCGTACGAAACGCTCGTTTTGGAGACTTGACGTGTGACTTTTGGAGGAAGTCTCGTACTCGTACGAAACGCTCGTTTTTGAGACTTGACGCCGTGACTTTTGGAGGAAGTCTCGTACCAAACGCTCGGGAACCCACCAAGTGGCGTCAGCTGCGAACGGATTTCTGCGACATCTGAGTCTCTTGTGCTGGAAGAGGTGGCCGCTCCCACGGCGCAATTTTTCCGAGAACACGGGGCTCTGCGTGTCTTTGCCGCCGAAGCTGGTGGAGGCGGCGATTGCTTCTTCTTGTCCACTGCGGTCGTCCTGATGCAGGCGCGAGCAGTCCACCCACGACTCTTGAATCTTTTCACTTCCGATGAGGTGGCTGCCAGGTGGCTGACTGGGACGACCGAACTACGGTTGCGGCTGCTCTCCGCAAGATTGTTGGGCGACACATGCGCGCCAAGACGCCAAAAGCATTCTTGAACTTCGTCGTAGGGTGTTTGGTGCGCGAAGCTGCGAGGACATGGCTGGACGACTGGTCCATGATCGCACTCTTGCGTGGCTCTCCTTTTGCTTTCTGGAAAGACGCCAACGATGTCCTCGGAGCAGAAGTTGCAGACGACGCCATGCTAGTTCGCTACAAAGAGGGCGACAGCTCCGTGACGAGGAGCAAGAGAGTGCGTTCTGGCACTGCGGCCCTGGTGTCTTTGCAGGATGCCGTGAGCACTGCTCTCGAAACTTGTGGGAATACTCATTGGGCAACGGACGTCGACTTTGTTGCGTTGGCCACGGAGCTCAATCTTGGCTTCATCATTGCTGGAAATACTTGGACCCAGACGTCTGTTGTTCGAGGCTCCGGTGACACATCTAACAAACCTGTGTGCGATAAATCCACACGAATGTTGGACTAATGACTTAACCTATAGGATAGTTTTCTTCACTTCCGTTGTGTGTGTCTCATATACTTCTTGTCGATGCAGGCGAACCACAACAACGCACGGTCTTGCACTCCTATTTACAAGAAGATCAGACGCCGCAATTGTGGATTTCTCTGTATTATGTGGACGGTTATCATTTTCAAGTGCTTATTTTCGAGATTTTGGGACAATGCCATTGTTTCCTTTCGTGCCGCGGATCTGCCAGAACCTTTACGCCAGTGCTTGATTTGAATGCAAAACAAAAATCCTTCATGATGAAGACAGAGCTTGGTGGTGAAGTCCCCAGCGCATGCTGCCTTGGTGGTGGAGTCCCAGCGCATGATGTCCAACAGCGTGTCAGAGAGTGAAAAAGAGATTCCCCACCGGCTATGTGTCTTTTTGTACACAGTGGTTTGACGTATGTGTTTGCATTCGGGTTCGTGGGCTCCATCTTGTTCCTTTTTTTAAACAGGTCTCGACCAAAGGAGCCATGCAGCACATGCAGAAAATCGAGGAAAAGGGTGATCAGTGATGAGAACGCTCTTATACGCTCTTCAGGGGAAGATGCCAAAGTATCCAAAGTTCCATTTTCACTTCAGCTCCGCTATATATTAGGAACTGAAGCATCGCTACTAATAGCTAGAAGCTACTAGTAGCACGTGCATCGCTACTTGTAAGGGCATCGCTACTACCACACCCGCCTTTGCCTTTTAACGTACTCCATCCATCCCGGCACCTTGCAATATCCATCCCTCGAAACGGCACGATGGTCTACCTGAGGAAACAAACACCTATCAAAACGTAGGTCCCATGTTGAAAAGACGAGGTTTTGTGAGAAAACCAAAGATATTGATGTTTAAAGCTTTTCACATTTTATTTACATAGCACAAAAACAAACATGTACTTTAAAACATGTTGATGAGCGTGCCAGCCACAAAGATTCACTACAAAGCGATGAAATGACGTCCTCTGGGCTTGAACCCGGGACCCATTTCTACGGGTTTCTACAGAGTTCTCTACGGGTTGGGAAAGGCGAGGCTTTTCTGAGAACCCTGTCTTTTACGAGTATCTACGGGTTCACCATGGTTTGCTACGGGTTTCCGCGGGTTCGCTGTCCACAGCATAAAAAAAGCAGGTTTTCATGTTCTTCTTAAACAGTGTCCCAATATCATCATGGGCACCTAAAAGAAACAATGTTTTGGGCATGACAAAAGAACATCTTGGTGCGACATAGAAAGTTCATGAACTTTCCCTCACAAGGCTCTTTTCTTGGACAGCCTCGAGGTTTTCACCGAAGAGCCGAGGTTTTGACCAATGACCCAGAAAAAGGCGAGGTCCTTGTTCAGAACCTACATTCTTGGTAGGTGTTTGCTTCTCAA
>CAXIVM010000560.1:0-19000 GCA_964035705.1 Porites rus | reverse complement strand
TAGGGTTTGTAGGCTGCATGTCGTTTCCTTTCCTGTCCAAAACCTTCTTCACAAAATCGATATCAGCCCATATAGTGGAAAGACTCAGGGTAACTACTATATAGTGACGCCCAAAAAACTGAAATGACGAATGACACGTGAACCTGCATTTGTGTTGCGTCCAGGACTTCTGCGAGGATTCGGACTACGGTGAAAGCATCCGATATTTTTGTGCCTCGTTTGTGTCAAGGACCCCCAAGTGTCCCAGGTATAGCAAGGACACAAAAACAACCCATGATGTGACGGATGTCAAAACTTTCTCCTTAGCCTCCATTCGAAGAAATGTTTTTTATAAAGTAGAGTGGGGAGTTGTGGAGCTTTGTCTGTGGGTGGCCCACAAAATGCAAAGTGTGTGATGATACGCAGAATTCTCCTTTATGTAGTTTGCTTCTAGGTTGGAGGCCATTGCCATTGCTACACAGAAAAAAGAAAGGTCCTTTGTTCATGACGTCCAGATCACTGTAGAACGATCCGTGCTCGAACATTGAGTCCCTGAAATCGAGCAACCTGAGGCGCGCAGACCTGTGGCACCTGTCCAGAGATTTCAACGGTCAACGCTGTTGAGGGCTGCCAAGACACGGAGGAAAACGTTTGCAAATCCTGGTGCCTTGGATGAAGGAGCTTGGAGGACTTAACGACTGAACCATCAGCAATTACATGTAGAATATTATTAGTTAGTTCACCGTTTATTGTCAGAGCTCCGCTTCAAAGTTCCAGGTGGTGCAAGATGTGCAAGAGCAACTGCTTTTGATTTTTGTTTTCTGAAGTGATGTCGCCTTTGTTTTTTATGGCCCAAGTTTTTGGCACACCGGATGTAGTGCTCTACCTTGGAATGATGTTGAATATATAGCGATGGTCTCTAACCTAATAGCGTCCTTGCTCCTAGTGGTAAGGCCAGGAGCCCCTAGTAGCGTCCTTGCTACTAGTAGCGATGCCCTTTACTCCTAGTAGCTTCTTGCTCCTAGAAAAAACATATTATATTACTCTCCAGAGTTCCAAGCTTGTGCCAAAGTTGTTGCAAGTGTGGTACAAGAGGACAGGGCCAGTAGCTTCACTGGAACAATTCTTCGGCTTTCGCACACCGACATTTAAAGCAGCGATCCGAGGAGGACTACTGTCCAGGCAAAGGAGCTACTGGTATGGAAGAATACATGTCCCTCCACTGCCGGAAGCGTTGCTGCCTTCCCCAGGCCAGGATAGCAGCATGAATACAAGTGCTAAATTTTTTGTACCCCCTATAGTGGTTCCCGTGTGTTGGCCCTGCAATTGAAGGGCACGAGCAAGTTCATCCGAAAGGTTGGAAAGGCTCACATTGGCAGTTGAGTCAGCCGCAAGCCGCAAGGGAGAGGTTTGAATCAGACGTTTGAGCAGGTGTGAAGTGGTGAACCAAATTGGCTCGAAAAGCTGAATACTGGGAGAACGGACACCAAGAGCCACCTGTAATATCATGTAGTGCCAGCTAGTTTGCACGTTCCCAATATTAATTCTCATGCAAATGGTTAGACTTATCACTACTCGAAAGCAGAATAGAACGATAAACCTTGCTTAGAAAGGGAAATCCATCTACTTCCTTTTTTGGGTATCATTATCCTCCAAAGCTTGGCTCGGTGCCCGCCAGTTCTGCCAAAGCTGTGAAGAGGAGACTGCGGAGACTCCAGAGACCAAGGCCGAATACCTACTAGGGCATTACTAGGAACAAGGACGCTACTAGGGGCTCCTGGCCTTACTACTAGGAACAAGGGCCTTACTACTAGTAACAAGAATTAGAATAGAAGCAAATTCAATTAGAATTAAGTTTAATTGGAGTAAAAATTAGTAGCAAAGGAATCTACTAGGACCTTTTCGCGCGCGCGGGGGGGGGTAGGAACAAGGACGCTCCTAGGAGCAAAGGGCATTGCTACTAGGAACAAGGACGCCACTAGGGGCTCCTGGCCTTACTACTAGGAACAAGAAGCTACTAGTAACAAGTGTATTGCTACTAGCTGCGATGGCCTCCACTTCCACGACCTTGACTGCCCTAAACTGACTGGGTTCTAGAACTCGTGGGAGGTGACATGTCACCTTAGGCGGGGCCATGAACATGTCTGAACATGTCTCAACTGAAGGCGACATTCTTTAAGAAACATCGCTTTGATTGCCGGGAATGCTGTGCAATGCAGCGATCCCTGATCTCAAACGAACAGCCAATCTAGGTCGAATGATAACAACCAATCGACCATTCTGTTGACGTGAAAGAGAATGTAACAATTTATCAACATCCAGCTTCTTTAATGTGGAGGGGGAAAACCCAGGTGCTCTAGGAATTGAAGGCAAGTACCTTTTTTTGGACATTTGCAAGTTTCTGCAATGTTTCCCTCTGAAAATCAACTTCTGCAATTTTTATGATGCCTCAAGACGCAGGTGTCTAACAACATACATGGATCACCAGGGCATTGGCTGACAACGACTTTAGAAGCCATTTGAAGAAGGCGATCATCGGCGGTCGCCTTTGATGTGACACACTTTCTGCATGCAAGATCGTGGTTATCAAATTCAAAACAAGAAACTGAAGGATTTCAAAGCCTTCCTGTAAAATTCCTTAGGTCGACTCAACCTACCTCTTAGCATCTTTAGCTCGGAAGGATGCTGAAGACGCTTCTACTGCGAACTTTCTCTCTGGCGATTCCGTCCAGGTGAATTCCGCATCGATTCCATCCCGAGACAGCGTGAGAATGAAGGTATTCTTTGACAGCCCACAGTACGAGACACAGCTGGCAGAACTTGCACGTTTTATTTGAATCTGTTTTCTAGACCACCAGAAAACCATTGCCTACATCTACCAATCCCTCAAACAACTCAACCATCCAGTTGAAGTCCTTCTAACAGTGGAGCGGCGAACGTCCTTGCTTGCTTTAGGCTCGGCTAGTTTGGTTTCCAACATCCGCGTCAGTTTGTCTCCCTAAGGAGAAAGACCAAATACGTCGAGAGGAGCTGCAGCTTCGCCCTTCGGACTTGAAAGAAGTGCTGTGCTTCGTATGAAGAACGATGGTCGTCTTGAGACGCAGGAGCCGCTTTTATTGTTTTCTTTTTTAAAACAGAATCTTTTTTTGAGCCGCTTTTAGTGCAACTTTGCACTCCCATTTAAAGAAGATTCAACGAGAGCCTAGGGCCTAGGGTAAGTCTGACTGCATCGGTGGCTACTGTGTGGCATTGGTCCTTATGTCTTACCACCTTTTTTACATCTTCAGACCTTTCGAGTATTTAGGTTGGAGGCCATCGCTATTAGAAGCAAAGAAAAATGAAAAGGACGCAAGGTGTAATTATTACCAACTATATTACACCTTTCTTCCTTTAGACAATTATTTTTGTTATTTAGTTGTTTCTAATAGCGATGACCTCCAACCTACTAACGATGGCCTCCAACCTATATTATATTACTTTATTTCACCTGTTTTCAATTTTTTTCCCCAAACAGTTTACTGTTGGGGTTCTATCTTAGAAACAAAAGAGCTGGCCACACTCACTGGCCGCACCCCTGAACTCTGTGGCTGGGCTCTGTGGCTGGGCTCCGTGGCTGGGCTCTGTGTCCAAGCCTTGTCCTCCTCTTGTCCTTGTCTTTGCCGCGCCCCTGAACTCTGTGGTCCGGCTTACTGGAGAGGAGTGTGGCCGAACAAATAGCGATGTCAATGCCGACAAAAATTCATTGATGAAGCAGTTTGCTCTTGGGGTGAAGGTAGGGCATCCCAAGAAGTCGATTTTTGACTAATATTGGTCAAAGCGAATCGTTTTGAAGCTGCTTGGGGTCTATGCTTGTATAATTCTTTGTTTGAACTTCTTTTTGTTTCTTCCTTCAGACCTTTCCACTATCTTTGCTATGTTTATTCCCTTCGTTCTTCAGACCTTTCTTCCTTCATGGCCGGGTGTTTAACTTTCTCTGCTTGTTAATATAGCTGCTGCTTGATTGCAGCGGAGACACGAGGCTTCAGTGCGCTTTTGGGCCCTGGAGTCACAGTTGAGCTCATTCAAGCACCTCAATGCTTGGCACATTGCCAGGATGGTGAGGCCTGTTTGGGATGGTGTGAGGATCCACCAGTGTGGTATGGTCTAAACCAATCGGTGACCGGAACTTAGCCCCAAATGAGGGTTATTCTGGACGTCTCTTGAAATTAAGCAAATCCGCAGAAGCGAAGCTCCAATAGGACTATACAACACTTAATTGTACAAGTTGAGAGTATTTATCGTTATGAAAAAGGGAACTTCAGGCCTACTCTGGGAGACTAGGACATGTTCTTCAGGGGAGACATGCTGAATCATGCCGGCCACCTGCGCTGCTGATTCTTCTAAAACTCTTGTGTATTTCTTATCCATTGACATTTTTGGGTGAACATATTGTTTATCTCTTCTTCTTGTTTTCTCCATTCTCTTCCTCCTGGCTAAATCCCAAACATATTGAAAGGACACCTTCACCAAAAAGTGCTCAAACAACTGAACAGCTTGAATGCAATTTGCAAGCAAAGAGTAGTGGACGCCACTTTTGCCACTGGAAGTTTAAAGATATTGTGTTGCCTTTTTTCCAATCGGATGGTAATTCCCTTCCTGCTATTTGGACTTCCTTCCTGCTGAATTCAACATCGAATTGACAACCTTTGCTTGAACTTCCCTAGAGTCATGTCCACGGTTTTCAAGCAGCTCAACAATTATTTCCCCTTCGTTCCACTTCAAACTTCAATTTATGTAATTTCCTCTCTTCAACGTTCAGTTCTTTCTTTCTTCTTCCAACTCAAAAACTTCACTTTGATTGAATGTTGTTGGTTGACCTTGGAGGTTTTGGAACAGCAGAAAAGGACGTTGTGTGCGCGTGTCTTTGTGCACCTAAAAAGATTTGATTTTGTGAAAATGTGTTTTGTTAAACAAGGATTCTTGATTAGTAGCTAGAAGCTACTACTCTTCTTCTATCTTCATTGCGAAGGAGTTTTCGCCACTTCAATCTCCATGAGCACCGACAGCTGGGCCACACTGGGACTTGTGGGAAGAGGGGCAGTGTTTCTTGGCTTTCTCCGTTTGCCTCCTCTCCACCCTGGAGGAGCTAAGGGAACAATTTTTTTACAGATTCACTTGTTTCTAGTTGTGTTTCTTTGTCCAAAGGAGTTGCTTCTCATTGAAAACGAACCAAATTCTTCAACCAAAGCTAGCTCATTATTTTCCAATACCGTAACACATCGAGGAATTTCCAAAAAAGGATTTCAGAGGTTACAGCGCACACACTTAGATCCATGCTCGCAAGAGCTAAATTTAGTTTGGAAGTTCCACTCTAGTGATTACATCACCGGCTTAGAGCGCTGGGCAACCTGAGACCTGAGAAACAGCCCTGAGAGGGAACGGCAAGGTGAATAAGTATGTCCGAAAAATAGAACTGTTTACATCACTTGATTTAAGAGTTAAAGGAACATGCGCAGGTACGTTTACACCCAGGTGGGGGGTGTCTCCGTTGGCCAGAGACCCCCCACCTGGCTCCCCGGCCTCCTGCTTGACTGTACAGCTTGAAAGCCTAGAGGGGTTAAGGAATGAACGTGGTCGCGCTCCTTGGAGACACTCTGACATTGGTTTGCTGTTAACTCAATTCCCACGTTGAGAAGGAAGGTGAGGGAACGGCGTGGCGAAAAGGTCGGCAAGAACTGTATGGTTGAACAATGTTTGCACTCTGACAGTCAGTGTGGTTGCAAGTCTGCTGCAAGTCTGTGGTGGGAAAAGGTTTTGGGGTCTATCATGCAAGGACCATGGAATCAAACAAGGAAAGATTGGAGTCACAGCGTGATCAACGGTTGCGTTGCAGGTACAGGAAACTGGCCAAGTTTCCCTTCCCACTCTTGTCCACAGCTTCGATGCGTGTGATAGGATAAGAGTGTCACACGCCCCTGCTGAAGAAGCATTCAAAACTAAAACAAGGTGGAGCCCTTAGGTACAGGGGTTGACACACACACGGTGCCGCTTTGCGGCGCTCGTGCGAAGAACCTGAATAGCTACCTAAAAAGCCTTAGAAACAAAAGAAAGAAACACAGAAAGAGCAGCGCTAAGAGGGCAAGAGAGAAAGGTAGGTGTAGAAAAAAGTGAATACTTAGCCCTTGACTGGGGTAGGGAAGCGAGCCTCAAGAGCAACCTAAAAGGCCTGAGAGAAAGCCCAAAAAGCGACCAAAAGAGCAAGAAGGAAAGTGGGGGGGGCAGGGAGGTGTATGTACATGTGTGTGTCCGTGTGTGTGTATGAATACTTAACTTAGCACTCTAGAGTTACTGACTACTTAGCAGAAGCGAATTACGTGCAGTAGTTAGGGAGCGGGACTTTAGTCTTAGACCGCCCGGGTAGAGAAGACTAGAAAAGGGACAACAGAGGGAAAGGCGCCGACGCACAAGTGTGCCGAGTACCATTTCCCTCTGTTTCCCTAATTAGGTAGGGAGTAGAACTCGGTGGGGGGGGGTTGGGAAACCTGCTTCAAGTGGGTTGAATTCCGTTTTTTTAGCCCAGCGGCTATGGTTGTTCACCGTAAAAGCCCGGCGGCTCCTTGTTCAGACAATTCAGTAGTGAAACAAAGTCAGCTAAGAAAATCCAACGAGTGGTGGAAACGACGAATCAGTGACACGAATTCCGGAATGATTGCAGCGCCTCCTTGCGGAGGATCACACCCAGCACCCAAGTGGGACGGCTGAGCGGTTCACACTCTGACATTGGTTTGCTGTTAACTCAATTCCCACGTTGAGAAGGAAGGTGAGGGAACGGCATGGCGAAAAGGTCGGCAAGAACTGTATGGTTGAACAATGCTTGCACTCTGACAGTCAGTGTGGTTGCAAGTCTGCTGCAAGTCTGCGGTGGGAGAAGGTTTTGGGGTCTATCGTGCAAGGACCATGGAATCAAACAAGGAAAGATTGGAGTCACAGCGTGATCAACGGTTGCGTTGCAGGTGCAGGAAACTGGCCAAGTTTCCCTTCCCACTCTTATCCACAGCTTCGTTGCGTGTGATAGGATAAGAGTGTCACACGCCCCTGCTGAAGAAGCATTCAAAACTAAAAACAAGGTGGAACCCTTAGGTACAGGGGTTGACACACACTCTGACAATTGTATTCAGTTAACTCAGTTCTGAAGTTGAGAAGGAAGGTGACAGAACCGCATTGTGAAAGGTCCGAAAACTTGTAGGTGTTTGAAAAAAGTTGTTTAAGTCTGCAGAGACGATCAGTCACTCGGTCGGTGCGGCGCAAGGCTGCGGACGGCTGCTGAGAGAAACCTGTTTATGGGGAAGGTAGCATGAAAAAGAACATGAAAACAACAAACAGGGTGGACCATTGGAGTCAGTGTGTTGAAAGCAGGTATAGGAAGGTGATCAGCCTTCCCTTCCCATCCATGACCGCAGCTTCGTTGCACACGGTAGGTCATGGATGCCGTGTGCCCCTGCGTGTAAAATTGTGGTAGTGGTGAACCCTTGGCCCAGGGGTTGACACACACAGATCGCCGTGATCGGCGCCTCTGCTGGAATCAAATAAGGAAAATTCGTAGGTACAGAGTGTGACACACTCCGCCGCTTTGCGGCTCTCTGGCATAAAACGTAAGATAGTCACCTAAAAAGCCTTAGAAACAAAAGAAAGGAAAGACAGAAAGAGCAGCGCTAAGAGGGCAAGAAAGAAAGATAGGTGTAGAAAAAGTGAATACTTAGCCCTTGACTGGGGTAGGGAAACGAGCCTGAAGAACAACCTAAAAAGCCTGAGAGAAAGCCCAACAAACGACGGAAAGCGCAAGAAGAAAAGTGGGGGGGCAGGGAGGGGATGTATGTACATGTGTGTGTACATGTGTGTGTCTGACTACCTAGCTCTCTAGAGTTACTGAATACTTAGACGAAAATAATTACGTGCAGTAGTTAGGGAGCGGGACTTTAGTCTTAGACCGCCCGGGTAGAGAAGACTAGAACAGGAACAACACAGGGAAAGGCGCCGACGCACAAGTGTGTCGAGTACCATTTCCCTATGTTGCCCTAATTAGGTGGGGAGTAGAACTCGGCGGGGGGGGGGTGGGGAAACCTGCCTGATTGGGGTACCGTTTTAAAGCCCGGCGGCTATGGAGTCCCGTGGTAAGGCTCGGCAGCCGTGGTGTCAGTTAATTCGGTGGTTGTGTAGGTGACTTCCAGTGGAGTTCCTGTGAAAGGTGGTGAGGGCAGTTAGTGCTTGCACGATGAGACAGCGCCCCAATGACGGGGATCACACTCAGCACCCGAGTGGGACGGCTGAGCGAGACACACTCTGACAATTGTATTCAGTTAACTCAGTTCCCAAGTTGAGAAGGAAGGTGACAGAACCGCATTGTGAAAGGTCCGAAAACTTGTAGGTGTTTGAAAAAGGTTGTTTAAGTCTGCAGAGACGATCAGTCACTCGGTCGGTGCGGCGCAAGGCTGCGGACGGCTGCTGAGAGAAACCTGTTTATGGGGAAGGTAGCATGAAAAAGAACCAGAAAAAGAACCATGAAACCAACAAACAGCGGCAGGGTGGACCATTGGAGTTAGTGTGTTGAAAGCAGGTATAGGAAGGTGATCAGCCTTCCCTTCCCATCCATGACCGCAGCTTCGTTGCACACGGTAGGTCATGGATGCCGTGTGCCCCTGCGTGTAAAATTGTGGTAGTGGTGAACCCTTGGCCCAGGGGTTGACACACACACACACACCATTGCAAGGGCTTTGCAGCTGACAAAACGACCAGACGCCCGGATCTTGAGCAAATTCTGACCGTTTTTCAAAGTTGCACTGGAGCCAAAACCCGAAACTGGACATTTCTCACAGTTTTGATCACTTGTTTGCCTGCAGGCATATGTGCGGCAGATTTGTGGTTGCGACCGGAAGGCTGCACACATTCATGAATTTCGAAGGGACAGCTCAAAAGGAACATGTAAAGTGAACAACGTTGATTTGAGAAATGGTAGCGCTAAAGCAGACCAAACTTTTGAACGATTGAGCAAGTGACTCCACACACTTTGGAAAGGACCTACCAATCTTGCCCTTGTAGCGATGCCGCCCTTGTTACTAACAGCGATGCACCTGTTACAAACAGGGATGCATTGCCAACATTTTTTTGCATCACTTTGCGTGTTTTTGCCTTTATCTTGCGGCGAGAATTCATGAAAAACTGTGCGTTGGACAGGAGGGGTCCCGATGCTTCCAGAGCTGTCACGAGTTGCGCCTCAAGTGGGTCCTACTGACTCCCGGGGAGCTGAGCGACTACACAGGCATTTTGGAGTGTTTAGAACGGGATGGAACATCAAATTAAGGCATGTTTGGAGGCCATCGCTTCTAGGCCATATGAAGAAGGCAGCCCCAAGGTCGCGTTTGCCAGACAACTGCGAGATCCTGTGGCCACGAACCACACATGTATATATACATTTATTTTTGGGTTCGCTCTCCAACCAAATAGTAATGGCCTCCAACCCAATAATGACATATATACTGGACTGGCAAAGAGTGACCCAATACGTTGATGCATGTTCATGCATCCTGAGAGGGAAACCGTGGCGAATAGTCTTGATTCTGAGAAGATCAATCCGGTTGAACAGCTTGGACTGAGTTAGGAATCTCCTGCAGGTGGCATTCTTGTGAGGCACAAGGAGGTGGATGTGCCGAGCATTTTTGAGCCCGGTGGCTGGCAATGGCAGAACATCGTGGCCTATGCTACCCAGCACAGGCACGAAGCTGGACAGGAGTACGTGCTGCGTATCCAGCTGAAGGAAAAGACACAGATGAAGAAGTGAGATGAATCCAACTGAACGAAACAAATGTTCTTTTTGGTGTAAGATGACAGAGAGAGAGAGAGAGCTCCTGGCCTTACTACTAGGAGCAAGGACGCTACTAGGAATGAAACATATTTTCTTTTTAGTCCGCCTCGGAGATCCCACATTCACACCCTATATTCAACCATATGCATTTGTTCCGGCTTCCTGGTTGTCCAAGAGTGCAGGGGATGGAAGTACCTGGCTGCCGCCATTTTTGCCGTCGCCTTGCTCTTGTTGTTGCTCTTGCTGGGCTTCCGCTTCTGGTGGAAGTCAGTCAAGCCTGAAGTCCCAGGTGATGTCACATGTGTGAAAGACGGACAACATGTTTCGCCAGAGGACAATGGGACAACCCACCACAGCTCCAGGAGCTAAGATTTGTTACAATGACAAGCACAATGTGATCAAGCATAGCATTCTTTTTGCCACATCTCAGGGTTGTAACATTGAACCACATGACATACTGATGAAGCAAGTGGTCTGCCCGAAAAATGCAGTCTTCCCGGAGTCTTCCCTGAAGACTACGAACTTGCCGAGGTCAGAGCGAGATGAGGATCCGGCAGCGGACCTGCGTGGGCTCAAGCGAGGGGCAGGGGCCCTCAACGTGAGACGAGGCAACCGTCGTAGAAGCTGTTCAAAACAAGGCGGTTTGGTGAGAAGATCACCGGTTTGACCTATTTACATTACATATTTGCTTACAGCAACACTACAGACATGTTTTTTGTTGCTTTACCCCTCTTTGCACTCTTCATGCATTCTTCCAGTGATACTTCCTACAATCTTTTTAAAGGCTGCCGGCTTAAGCCCCGAGGTGAGCTCCTCCACCATAGCTTCAAGCGCCACATCCCACTCCGAGCACCTTGGCTCAGTTCACCCAGAGGTGTCGATACAGAGTCTATTTAGCTCACATCCATTTCCAACATTTAGGCCATTGCCACTAGTAACAAGAAGCTACTAGGAGCAAAGGGCATCGCTACTAGGAGCAAGGACGCTACTAGGGGCTCCTGGCCTTATTACTAGGAGCAACAAGCTAGTAGGTTGGAGGCCACTGCTATTAACACTTACATACAAATTCGTTGACAGTGAACTTGTAATTGACGGATACTCAACACCCTGTGCTGTTTAGCGTTCCAACACGTTATGTATCGGCGTTCATTCGGCAGCTCCTAATGTTTACATCATTCACGACGGCGCCATGTCGAAGATCGGCTAAAGACGAGGATTTCTCTTCAGGAGCTTGGAGAGATTCTCCGCGATCAAGAACGGGAAGGCAATTTGCAGGCGGTCAGCGACAGCTTTAGTTCTTGCTCGCATAGAACCCCTTCCATGCAGATTCGGATCGATCACCATTAGGAAAGCCGCTAATTGGATGTCGTTCAGCTCTAGCTAAAATGGACAAACTTGGCAGTCTCCATCAGTCTCCTCTCCAGTGACAGACTTAAGCCCGTGCTTCACGATCGGAGTGGGTTTCCATCACCTCGCCGCAGATGCACTTCCTTCCCAGACCCTGTCGGATGCTCATTCGCCGGAGAAACCGTCGCTTTGTGCTGCTCGTTCTTTGCCTGGTGGCTTTACTCAGTGCCTTGAAGAATTTCTTCGCGCCACCCGAAAAAGAAGAGCTAAACAGATCGAATTTTGAATGTAACAAATATTGAATAGAACAATGCAATTTTTTCATGTTCCTTCTGTCTTTTTGCTAGACCAGGGATTATGTCTTTATTGTTATGCAGTTCGTTTCTATTTCCCATCCTTTGTTCTCAGGTGCTGGCTTCATTGTCGCAGTCGCTTGGCGTTGCGTTCGAGCCAAGACTCCATGGAGCCAAAAGCCGAACGGGCCGAGTTTCGTGTTCCAAGCCGAACGGGCCGGCGTTTGCAAAGTGACTCGGAATGTTCCACGCTATCATTGCAAAGGCCACATGAGCGAAGGTACTCTTGGACAAATGCATTCTTTTTCAAAATTCAGGCAAGAACAGACGCAATACATGTTTCAGGTCTATGCCGCGCTTGTACTCTGTTCGGCAAGTCCGGTTCACTTGGACCTGTTTTCAAAGTTGGCCTTCCACTGGTGTTCACTAGCTTGCTGCAGAACACGAGTTTGGTTCCATCCGAGATAGTGGGCCTGGTATGTTGCCAAACAGCGGTTGCAATTCGAGCCCATTTTGCTGGAGTGTTCCCCACGTTCAAAAACCACTTTGGGCTGTTTGGCTATATGGAGTCTACCTTGGAAGTTTTTGTGCTTCTTGTGACTACTCGTAGTAGTAAGGCCAGGAGCCCCTAGTAGCGTCCTTGCTCCTAGTAGCGATGCCAGGAGCCCCTAGTAGCGTCCCTCGCTCCTAGTAGCGATGCCAGGAGCCCCTAGTAGCCTCTTGTTCCTAGTAGCGATGCCAGGAGCCCCTAGTAGCGTCCTTGCTCCTAGTAGCGATGCCAGGAGCCCCTAGTAGCCTCTTGTTCCTAGTAGCGATGCCAGGAGCCCCTAGTAGCGTCCTTGCTCCTAGTAGTAAGGCCAGGAGCCCCTAGTAGCTTCTTGTTCCTAGTAGCGATGCCAGGAGCCCCTAGTAGCGTCCTTGCTCCTAGTAGCGATGCCAGGAGCCCCTAGTAGCTTCTTGTTCCTAGTAGCGATGCCAGGAGCCCCTAGTAGCGTCCTTGCTCCTAGTAGCGATGCCAGGAGCCCCTAGTAGCCTCTTGTTCCTAGTAGCGATGCCAGGAGCCCCTAGTAGCGTCCTTGCTCCTAGTAGTAAGGCCAGGAGCCCCTAGTAGCATTCTTGTTCCTAGTAGTATGGCCAGGAGCCCCTAGTAGCTTTTTGTTTCTAGTAGCCAAGGTAGACTTCATTGCACCCTGGAATGGAGAGAGGATCTCACAGGCGGGACGTCGATGGGACGACATCAAGGCGACCATGGTGACATGGTGACCTTTTTGAATTGTTTGCCATTGGACCGACTCCGAAAACAAGATCTGAATGGGTTTAGGTATGTTTAGGCTCTTTATTCTAGAACAATTCGATAAAGCATTCTTGTTGAACATGTCGTGAACAGCTGAATTCGCAAAGAGAGCAGCATTTGCCATTTCTCATGCAGCTTTCGACTTAAGAGCTCCGGTGAGGCATCGAATCCGCCGTTGCCCAGCTCCACAGTGACTCGTTTGAGAAGTCCACTCACTGCTTTTTGCTTTCTGTCGTAATTTGCATTTGTGACCCTTGTGGTCCATGGTCCAACTCTGTAAGGTGAGGTTGTCTAACTCTGCAGAGACAGAACCTGGTTCTATGATGCCGTGATCTGTAATGGTCTTGGTAATAGAATGTAATACATAGCACTCTGAAGCAACTCAGGGAGTCTTGTCGCGTCCTGCGACGCCCGCAACTCACGCAACGTGATGCCAAAAACGTCCGTGTCCAGAGATGGAGGCACTGCTCACACTGCTCACCGTCTTGAGGTCGAAAACGGAGGGTGAACTCCTTCGCAGAAAATACTGTAGTAGCTTCTAGTTGCTAGTAGCGATGGCCTCCACCTAGTTAGTAGCTTCTTGTTACTAATAAGGAACAGGGTGTGTTCTGTCAACTTTGCCCCAAAGGTGGCAACTCCTGCCACGGTAGCGTTTTTGTGAGGTTCGGTGCCGAGGCCGGATAGCTGTAGGTGACGTGTGCCCCTTTCCTGGTTCTATTCACTAAAATTACCTAAGGCTCCCATCTTCAAGTCCCTGGGCTGCTTTTCTACAGATTTGCCCCCTGCGACATTGGCTTGGAAGCTCTACGACAAAGCCTGCATGAGGAGTAGGTGAGGGAGAGTTTTTTTCTTTTACAGATGCTAGTTTCAGAAGAAAGAAGAGACATCAAATGAAAAAGATTATAGTCTATACACATGTGGTCAGAAGATGTCACATGTCAGTTTCATAGATTGTCAAATTGTCGTCAAAACGCCATCTCGCTCGAGTCAGCCTGGCCAGTACCCAGCATTTCGTTCCCGTTTCAAAAGACATGTCAATGTGTCAACATATCTCCACCTAGTGAGCCTAGAGCTGTCTACAAGCACGAGTTCCATGACTGCCAAGAACCAGTAAATCACTCACTCAAACGACAAGATGCACCAGATGGTTTGTGCGGGGTAATTTCACTCACAGTCTTTTGTGCCTCTTTGGGTGGAGCTCCAAGGATATGCGTGACTTTATCGTGACCTATATCGTTACTAAAGGGCATTTCTACTAGGAGCGGCATCGCTACTGGAAACAAGAACGCTACTAGGGGCTCCTGGCATCTCTACTAGGAGCAAGGGCGCTACTAGGAGCAAAGGGCATTTCTACTAGGAGCGGCGTCGCCACTAGGAACAAAAATGCTACTAGGGTCTCCTGGCATCGCTACTCCCTGTCCAATTCTGAGCTTCTGTCACGCCGTAGGAGCGGTGCCGGCTGTGGCGGGCTACCCTTCTATCGCTTGGCCACTGGGAGTCCACGGACCTGTGCAGAGTTCTGTGGCATGGCGAGATTTTCGTGTATCAGGAATTCTGAGGCTTCTGAGTGCTTGAGATTGTTTGCTTAGTGTAGTGAGAGCTTCAACTTCGAGATTGCGCTGAGGCTTGAGCAAAAGCCTCGATCTCTCTGGTGTTCTGGATGGTGTGCAGTGCCGCTGTGGGGCCTCGGCCAAGCATCCGTGCCTTGGCGCACAAGCATAGGAACGGAAAATCCAAACGCCAATGTGTACGAATGACATGCACTCTTCTTTTTTAGGTCGTTTCGGGCAAGTAGTTTCCATAGTTGTAGGGCGTGTTTGGCTTATCAGATCCAAGATCCTGCAGTAGTGAGGGGCAGGCGGCAGGAGGGTGTGAATTTTTGGGTTTTGCAGATGATGAACGACGGGTTCTCCAGAAGCTGCATTTTGTTTTTCTTTTTAAATCAAAGCCCACTTCTTACGTTTGTCCATCGAAGTAGTAGGGCAAGGGAGGCGGGGTGTTGAAAAAATGGCGCACTGTTTTTCCACGTTTGGTCCAGATCACTCAACCCCAAGTAGGAGATGCTCCCAGTCTGTCACTGTGAACCCAGGGCACTATTTGTTCAACGGGTGCGTCGTGCTTTGGGTCCGCATCACTACCCAGCCCACCACCGCGTTGCCCAAATCGGATCTTTGCAGCTCTTGTCGGACTGTCGTGCGCCGAAGCCCGTTATACTTTGGATGACAACCCCCAGCGAAACCTCCAAAGTGTGCTTTGATTTCTGTAAGCAATGCAAAATGTAGGAAAACACGGCGAGCCCGATGCACGTGCTAGAGTTCTTTCTTCCAACTCGATGGGTCAATGGGTTTTGGTCTTGGTTCTCTTTCAGGCTGTCCACAGGAGCTGGATTAGTCGGGAAAAGAGCTTGTTGGTCTATTCGAAGCGACAGTGCCACTGAGGATTTGGCACACACGTGCTAGGCCAGACCTGCAACTTTGCTGGCAAAGCGAGCCAAAGTGTTCGATTTGTCAAACATGGCTTATTTGTCGGCAAACATGTTGCTCCGGAGATGGTTTGCAAAGATTCTGTCCCACAGTTGCATGTATTAAGATTCCACACCACAAAATTGGAATTCATTTAGTTCGTTTCTGACGTCAAATAATCCAAAGTCAAAAGTAATAACAGTACTACAGTACTGCCTCGATTGAAGAGACAAGCAGGACCAAGTACAGTAGATGTCCAAGAACTATGTAGACAGTCTTCGACGTCCGGTGCGTCGCAGAAATCCTTCGACAAATCCCGGTGCTCGCTATGTCGACTGAGGCAGTGGAGTCTTGACTGCAAGTGAAGCGTTGAGTAACAAGAAGCTATTAGGAACAAGTGCATCGCTTCTAGTAACAAGTGCCTTACTAGTAGTAACAAGAAGCTATTAGGAACAAGTGCATCGCTTCTAGTAACAAGTGCCTTACTAGTAGTAACAAGAAGCTATTAGGAACAAGTGCATCGCTTCTAGTAACAAGTGCCTTACTAGTAGTAACAAGAAGCTATTAGGAACAAGTGCATCGCTTCTAGTAACTTACTAGTAGTAACAAGAAGCTATTAGGAACAAGTGCATCGCTTCTAGTAACAAGTGCCTTACTAGTAGTAACAAGAAGCTATTAGGAACAAGTGCATCGCTTCTAGTAACAAGTGCCTTACTAGTAGTAACAAGAAGCTATTAGGAACAAGTGCATCGCTTCTAGTAACTTACTAGTAGTAACAAGAAGCTATTAGGAACATGGGCACAGGAATTGCAGACCCACACGGTTTGGTTGAGAATCTCTCACAGAAATGCTATATGCACACGCAGGTAGACATGGTGCACACGCAGGTATCTGGACCTTTTACACAAAATAACAAAATAGGAATAACATAGGCAACAGAAAGAAAACCGTGCTGACAGTTTCACAATTTGGCCAGCTTGGACAGGAGAGTTTGTACTTTAAGACATTCTCAGACAGCTGTTTTTTTGAACCAATGCATGGACAGAAGTGGTACAGTATCACAAAGTTTTTTTCGCTCCATGGTCCTTGAGATGTGCAACTTGAGGCATTTCACCTGGATCAGACTGAGAATCAGAAGCTGCCAGCACAAACAGTCTTGTCGAGAAAGGCCTGCTATGCTGTATAGCTGCCCAAAACTCTCTCCAACCGGCTGGTTCTGTGTGACGCGCAGTGACACACATATGGTGAATGCCAAGGAATCCAAATCGGCGTGTGAAGGACAACAGTGTCTCGTGTCGCATCGAAGCCACCAAGTTGGTGGGCCCAGAGCCTTGGAGAGTTTCAGCAGCTTCTAGCTACTAGTCGTTTTGCCACTTGTTTTTAGTAGCAACAAGAAAACTTCGGTTTTGGTGTTTAGAGCGCGGGCTAAAATGCATTTTTGCAACTGTTTAAGGGAGCGCAAAGGGCAAACATTGAAACATGTGATTTCATAATTTTGCATTTTCTTGGTTGTGGGGATGAACCGAGTGAAGCGATTCGGGAAGTGGCTGCTATACTAGAAGGCACTGTAAGCACTATTATTTGTCCACACTGGTGTGGATCAGGACTAAGACTGCATCACGGAAACAGCTCACGCATTCTGAAAGAGTGAAGGGCAAACAAAATCTGCCACATCAGCCATTTCTGATCTCGAATTATCCGAGTTGTTGATTGAATTGAATTGAATGTTTTTGGAAGAAAGAAACGTCACAAAGCTGCTCCCGGAGCTTCGGAGCCTTGAGGACATCTACAAGAGCCTTCGATCCAATCGAGATGTGCAAGAGGAGGACTTGCTCTACGTCACCAGCATTGTGAGGAGTGAAGAAATAGTTCGAACGTTCGTCAGTTCGCATGGAGAGGGTAGCATTTGACAAGAGGGTAGCATCTCTGACCTCTCAGTTGCTCGCTCTTGCGTGGTGACTCAGTTGATTGAGCTCATCTGGTGGCTTGAACGTAAGAAATCGCCTGAGGTCTTGGATCGGCACAGGGGTTTCGTGGGAGCTCTTGTTTGGGTGTGTGAAGTCTCCAATGTGAAACCTTATGAGATTGAGTCATGACATGTAACTAGTCCACAGTTTGCAGTCGGTTGTAGCCACCGACTGTAGATGTGCACAACCACGGTGCCAGCTCCAGGGGAGAGGAGATCTTGCCGCCCTCCCCACCGGAAGGCACACCGATATAGATAGAGCTTTGGAGTACTTTTGTCCATCAATTCTTTGTTACTACTAGTAGCTTCTTGTTACTACTAGTAAGGCACTTGTTCGTAGTAGCGTGGCACTTGTTCCTAATAGCTATTCTTTGTGCATAGTTGACCTGAGAATGAGCTCTCGAGGTCCTAAGCGATGGCCTCCACCCTACTAGCGATGGCCTCCAACCAAGACTCAGACCTCCTAAAGATTTACAAGCACCAAGACATACCAAGACCTTTGGAGGCTATGGCAACCCTCCGACCAAGCTGGAGCAGGCCATGACGAGCAGAAAAGCTGCACTGTGCCGAACCTGATGACCTTTAGCATGAATACCCAATAACCCAATAGACTTACCTACACCCATGTCCACTCATCTTTTTTTTTAAACGATGTTTTGCCAGCAGTCAACGCCCTGACAATGCTCACAACGGCTCACGAGTATGCTGTCCTTCATCCTGCAAAAAGTTTAGGAGTCGATCCGGGGAAGGGAACCTTGTTTGGGCCAAAAATTATGTAGCTCAACCGGTTCTGGTGGTGCAAGGGAGTGTGGGGATGACTAACTTGCATCGGTAATTTTTCTTCTGATAGACATATAGATGGTACTTTAAGATGCAAAAGTGAGCATATATCCATCAGATGAGATGGGATCTTGCATCAGGCAAAACGTGCAGCAATCAAATGAGGGTCAAATGAGATAAGAGGTTTCTTTTTTGGGGTAGGCCTGGAAATAGGGCCAATGCACAAGCCCGCACTCAATCATGAGATAGGCCCTTGTGGACAGATTCTATCCTCCGCCTGCCTCGATCCACCGTCTTAAAAGTCAATCTGAATACAAATACAATGAGAAGGACCCCTCTCACTTCTTTGAATCCTTCAGCCGAAGTCTCCCCGCAACTCACCTCGTCCCAAGCGTCCTCGCTGACCCAAGAGGAGGAGCAAGGAAAGACTGAAAGCTCATCGAGATATCTTAAATAGACAAGGGATTAAAAAAGTCTTAAAAGCCTTAAATTGTAGTCTGAGGGAAGAGCGGGAGAAAAGGACGAAGAAAAAAAGAGTAAGCAACAGACTAAGAGCATTGTTTTTAGTCCGTGGCCTTGCCCCCTCACTTGATTAAGTAGAGACTACGAACCTAATTAATTAGGGGGCAAGCTTGTTCGCTCCTAGCTACTCAAGCTTCAGTAACTGGACGCAGGATAGCTCACGCACCGATTTGGTTCCTTAAATTCAATTCATTTACTACTAGCTTCTTGTTACTAGTAGTAAGGCTAGGAGCCCCTAGTAGCGTCCTTGCTCCTAGTAGCGATGCCAGGAGCCCCTAGTAGTGAACATTGCTCCTAGCTTATTTTCGTGACAGAGAGAACACAAGTTAAGGACCTCATGGAGTCCTTATTGCACCAGGAGATCCCGTTCTCCTTTGCGAGTGGTTTGCCAAACGAGACCAAGGAAGTCTTCCAAGAAGCTGCTGAGTTGGTCGCCAGGAGCTCCAAAAAAAGACACAGAAAAAACAAAGTTTCGAAGGTGATCAATGATCTATTCTTGCGCCATTTGTGGCTATGCAG
>CAXIVM010000559.1:0-13000 GCA_964035705.1 Porites rus | reverse complement strand
ATTCAATTAGTGGACTGGTGCAAGCGCATGCAACATCCACGAAGCAGTTCCTTTTCGTCTGCATTGCGCAAACGAAATTTGTGACCCAACGATGCAGTCACATCAGGGTACCGAATTCTTCTTCAACAACAACGACAGCAGCAACACATGAGCCGGTCAAGCCTCTTGCGAACTGAAATATACTGGACAACTTTATCGTCTTTGGATTGATAGACTGCACATGTTGTCCGAGGCATTGGCATGAATAATGCTCTGTACATCATTGGTGTACGGTGCACACAAGCTACTGAGGCGCCAAGGAGCTGCCCCAAAACACTGAGGGTAGACCGGCAAATGTAGACAAAAAAGCGAAATCTTTTCACGTGTTGAAACAGCACATGGATGCGGCTCAAAAGAAAAACAAACTCAGTGACCCCCAACCCGCAACTGTTGCCCTGTCCTGGCCATACACAGTATACAATGCACACAAGATTCATCCGTTCATCTGAGTGCCCTCTTCTTGACCACATGACGTGTTGGGTGACTGCAGCATATTCACCTAGATCATCCGTTCGATCCAATGATTCCAATGACCTCGGACACCCTTTGGGGTGAAACATCGCTCGCTTTCCTCGCTTTGCGAGGCGATTGGTCCATGCAGTCTACTCCACTGTAAGTGTCAGAGTACAAAGTAGTTCCAAGTCACTCTTTTGCACATGGAATCCATGAACCATAGATCTCCTCAAAAGTCATGAGAACGTCGAGACGGTCTCATGGTGAAGTTCATCTGCGTCATGTTGCTCGCTTTCAGCGAGGGCAAGGACACGCACTTCACCAGCTGTTCCGTCTTGGACGGATCCTCCCGTTTCATCCGCACCGTCGCCTTGGTGTTGGTGGCCAATGGCATCGTCACCAGGTTCCATGAAGGGCTCATCGGCGAGGTGACGTCACCATCTGGGCCGCTGAGGCGGATGGTAAAACACAATGCAAGAAGCTACTAGTAGCTATTTGCCGCTAGTAGTAATGGCCTCCAACCTACTAGCTATGTGGCTTTTGGGGGTGTTCGCGTTGGCTTGTTTCTGCTGGGTCCGCTGGGTCAGTTTTCTCATGTTTTCTCAAGTCTTTGTAGGTCAAGCAGCTGCCGCTCGCTGCGGTGTTGCGGGCGTCCCGGAGCACCAATGATTGCTGATGATCGGGAAGCTCCTGGCATGCTGTCAATCAGTGATCTTGGCTTGGCTGATGTTTCAGCAGATGGGTGCCATGGTGGGCTCACAGGGAAAAATGGTGGGGTTGCCCGGTCTTTCAGCTGTTCAAGGACCAGTATCCAATCTCTAGCTAGTGAGATTCAAGGAAAATCAGAAAGGCTTCTACAAACTGGGCACAAAGAGAAGGAACAAAAGAAGGTAAGGGTCCCTTCAATACGCTTTCACTAAAGCAGTGCTTACCATCTTTTTTGTATAATTACACTCTGTTTCGCCTTCTTTGTTTAGCATGGGTATGCCAGAGTTACACCATGTTGTACCCCACAACTGGACAGCATTCGCAGTCGGGCCATTGCTCAGCAAGTTCATTTGGCCTCAACTGCCCAATCAATTATTGGAAAGAACATCGCAAATGACAGGTGTCCATAATGACATTCCATTCTTAGATTGATTTTCAGGACAAAGGACACGTTTCGGAAAGCCATCAACCAATCATGCTCGCACCTGCTCCACTTCGTTCAGGTCCACGGCAACGAGCACCTCATGAATGGCAAGTCTGGAGTGTCGGGTGCACTCCATGTCCGCATGTTCTAGCATTTCTCGGTGCTCCTCACGCGTCAATCCCTGATCAAACAGTATGGATGGAACCACGATGAACCACGGTTCCAAGCCAAACCAACGCCCCCAAACCCACAGGTTCACAGATTCCTTGAGCCTCCTTGAGCCGCATGTGTTCAAATAATTGGAGTCTTACGATGTACGAACCCTGTAGGACAGCGAATCTGGAATCCTCATGTTCTCCTTGTCGCTCTCGGCGTTTCCATTCTTCGGATCTTCGGAGCTCCCGTTCACCACCGTCCGCCCACCGTTCGCCCTGTTCGCGTCCATCCCCAGCATCGCCCCCCTCACCGAGAGACTCCATCTTGTGGATCTTGAAGCTGCTCCAAGGAACAGAACCTTCGTGGGGCGTGACGGAGGTGGCAGCGAGAGGGCCCTGCTACCCCTCACGCCGGTGCTATTTAGATACGCAGTTGTGGGCCCTGCAGTTGGAGAGTTGGAATTCTCATCCTCCCTCACATATGTCAGAATTTTTCAATCTCACCTCAAATGAACCAGGTCTCCCAATAAAGATTGAGGGGTGTGAAATGACAGAACTAGCACAGCCTGAGAACCGTCTTGAAATCACAAGTCGCTTTTCCACTCGGCCCAAATGGAAAAGAATGGACACGCCATCACACACCACATTGATCTGGGCCACCCTGCTTGGCGCGTCCACCCACATCCCCTCGGTTGCGGAAGCGATGCTCAAACTGCCGCCCCTGGCTGCCGACCCAAAGCACACCTGCCGAGCAATTGGCGGGGACTGAATGGAAGAGGCACCCATTGACTACGATGCTTCCAAGAATACAGTACTGTAATAATGCACAGAAAACTGGCTGTGTGGATGACTCAAGAAACCGCTAGGGGCAAGCAGGCCTCGAATGGACACTCCACGATCAGGCCCGCTCACGTACAAAGAGCACGGCGATGTAGAGCCTGACTCATGGAACATGCTTGGACACAGAGCTGCGACTTCTCGTCGAGTCAAGGCAAGGCAGTCCCTATTCTATCCAAGTCGTGGTTTCAAACACTTGGCAAGGAATTGACGACTCTTCCAGTCTAGCACCAGCTATTGGAGTTCTCTATTTTCCAAAGCTGCATATTCATTCCAATGCGAGCTGGGGATGTTATGGAGGGTACAGTACCACACAACACCTTGGGACAATCCTAAAGAGCCACTTCCCGTGAGCGTGCCTGTTGCTGGCTCCTTGGGTGCGATGCGGTGAGGCACAGAGACAACATTGGATCTATCCAGATTGAAGTACAACGGCCTCTTTGCATGAATGCAAACAAAACAAACCAAGGCTTGTTTTCGTTACTGAGGTCGACAATGACAAAAAATAACTTGTCCAGCGCAGCTGTCTTCTGGTGACACGAAGAACGCAAAGTGGATCTTCAAAGGTGCGACAAGAAAGGCGGCTGGGCAACAGGGGAGTCAGAATACCCGAAACCTCATCCAGCTGAGAGCCAAGCATAGCCCTTCGGATAGAAGTGGAATTGAAGCCTCTCCTGCAAGGGCAACCCTGTGTTGATCCCAACAGTTTGATTCACAGGCCCGCATCTACTCTCCCAGTCACCACAGGAAAATCAATCTTGATCAAATGTATTTCGCTTGGTAGCGTGCCTTTGGACTAGTTACTAGACTAGGGCATGCATGAGAGGGTATTTCAATGGCCTTCGGAATGCTTGGTACATATACCTAGCTGGATGTTGCCTTGGGTGGAACATGATTGACGAAACCAGGAGGCTTTCGCTGACTTCAATGATCTCAGCGGTGGAATATATTTAATAATCATTGTGAATCATTGTGAAACATTTCAACCCTCACAGGTTGCTCCTTGGCCTACCTATCTGCTTATACTACCGTTTTCAATTCAAACTATCTTTTCTGGTGAGGCACCACGATTCAGAGCACCACGATTCAGAAGCTGCCAGGACCACAGCCCTCTTGGTCGGTTACTGCTTGGATGACCCGTCTTTTTCCCACCTCTCACAGGAAAAAACAATTATCGAATTTACACACCTCCGCACGCCGCAGTTTGCGGACAACTGAATCCAAGGTGACCAAAAACAATGCCCATTCATGCCCATTCATCAGCGCACGCACGCGTGCTGGGGGACATCAGGGGACGGCGGTCCAAGCCGGCAGCGCTGAAGATTGGGGAGTCCACCGAGTCGCCCGCTTTGCAGCACTCCAAGAGCCTGGAAAATCGAGAGAATCGAGTGCCAGTCCAAAGAAAGTCAAAACTAGTGTCCGTGCTACTAGTGATGGCCTCCAGCCTAATAGCGATGGCCTCCACCCTAGTAGCGATTCTGTAGCTTGGATACTTCTTCTGCCTCAGAAGCTTGTGGTGTGCTGCTGATGCTTTTTCGATTGTGTTATCTCTTAGTTCTATATGACATTAATTGACATGATGTGACTCTTTACTCGGTCTCTTCGCTGACTAAAGGAATTCCTTCTCCAAAGTATGAGGGCTCAGCTAGAGCTTCCTGGTACTCTCCAGTGTGGCATGACCATTTGTAGACCTCTCCTCTACTCTCTGCTGCACAAAGGATCAAGAAGGTCCAGGTCCAGAGTCTAAAGGCGTGAGAGGGGAGCCCCTGAAGTGGAGGGAGACTCATCTGACCACATCGCGCCTAGTGCAACCCTCAAGCTTCCATTCCACACGGCGCACCCACTTGTTCCTGCAGAAAGCAGCACGTCTGGATCTCAAAGGTTGGAAAGGCGAGACTTTTGAGACCACCTGTTCGACAAAGATTGGCCTGTGGAAGCACAGATCAACTCAGATTCTGCTCCAGCTTATCTCATGACAACCGAGGAGCCTGTCAACGTCAAAGCAACCTTGACACCTGAAACTTTTTGAACATCCTACAACCCAAGCTCCTCCACTCGCACCCCTTGGTGCTGCTTATACCACAAACGCACCACGCCCAAAGGTCTCTGAGGGTTGTTGAGGAGTCCATGGGGTCCGTGTCCTGAGGCTGACAAGATCCTTCTGAAGTCGCTCGTGCAGCACCAATTCCTGGGCAGTGTCCAAGCGGAGCCGGGCCAGGTCCATCCGGGTTCTCTGTCACAGAGTCCCAAACGAGTGGAACAGGAATCGCAAAGATCTGGGAATCTTTTTCCACTTCTTCTCTGGTGCCCACAGCTGCAATGTTCCAGTCTTTTAGTTGTGTATGTAACACCTTACCTTCGGGTGTCATACCAAAAGCATTATGCAATTCATTTGCGGTTTGCTACTAACTATAGTAGTAGATGCCCAAATGCACTGCTGAAACCCAGAGTTGCCGGGCCGCTCTGATTCCAACCAGTGTTTAGCAGTCCAGCAGGATACCCTATATATGCAATCCAACCTTCTCTGCACACGCTGCCTGGGCATCCCGGCTGCTGTGGCCGAGCGTGTGAAGAACATTTCGTCACTTCTTTTGCTGCGCTCGCTGCGCTCCTCTTCGTGGCCTGCAAGGCTTGGCTGTGGGGGTGGTCATTGCCTGCTCTTGTCTTGTATCTCTTCAAGCAAGTCCTGAAGAACTTAATGCACCCTGGAATGTCTCTATTATTGAACATTCATGACAATTCCTATGTCGAGTAAGTCGTTCATTCTTTTCCTATATTTTCCGGTCATGTCTCATTAAAGAGATTAACTAATTCAGAGGGCAAGCGAGCGACTTGTTGGGGATATCTAAATATCCAGCAAGTGTGTCCTGTATCCCACAATACTGTAACTATTCAGTCCACTTCACTGTTGACACCAGGGCCTTCTGTGCCTGCTTCATCTTCTGGCACCAGCTCAGGGCTCTCAGGGGATTCTTCCTGCCCAGCAGTCACATCTTGGGCATTCAAATGCTGCGGCTTCCCATGGTTGGACTTCAAATGGAATCAGGTTCAAGCCCAACTGCTGGATTCCGCGCTAACTCCTCCGAAGTCAATGCCATCCCTGGCTTTATGGATGGAGTATCACACGGTTGTGCATCTAATATTCTCTTCCCATGGCGCTTTATTATTTGGCCCGAAACCTGAACAAAACCATTGATCAATATACATATCAGAACTGAATGGCACCTGCTCATTGTCTTTAGATGTATTGCAACTCAAAGGAATTCCCAGGGCTGGAAATCGTCCTCCACCTCCTGGAGTTCGAGCACCGGCTGAGTCTTGAACTCCTTGGAGAGCAGGTTGAAAGCAATTCTTTAAGGGCTAGAGAAAGTGGAGCAAACTTGAACGCAGTCCATCTTTTGCTGCACTGATTCTTCCAAGA
This sequence comes from Porites rus, assembly GCA_964035705.1. Taxonomy (NCBI): domain Eukaryota; kingdom Metazoa; phylum Cnidaria; class Anthozoa; order Scleractinia; family Poritidae; genus Porites; species Porites rus. Next base: position 6,963 of record CAXIVM010000559.1, on the reverse strand, counting down.
TGAGCAAATGCCAATAGCAACATCGAAACAAAGAACCCCGCAACGATGCTGCAACGACCCAAGACTGACCAAGAGTCCCTCAGGATGGATATTCAGATTCTAGGGATGAGTAGAATCGATTACAGTAGATAATAGTATATAGATAGATGTAGATAGTACTTACATCCCAGGACCCTTCTAGCTCCAAGTCTCGAGTAGATCAAAGGTCACTGCAATGTTGTCTTCCTTCCGTATCCAGGCCTGGCGCAAAACCTATCTATAGTATCTGCTGTCGAAAAGCCGTGATCTGGTGGTCATCTATACTATATACAGTATATATATATATCCCGGTATATCTAGACTCTGTCTGACTTCAAAACATTGCAAGGATTTGAATGTTTAAGGGTTCCAAAACACGTAAAAAAAACCAGTGTTGGGTCGGTAGACTTTCCGTCCACGCTGTAACCTGACATGTAAAAACAGGTTCTTGCATGCAGTCTTCTTAGGGAACACAGCTCCAATCACAAAACTGACCGCTGCTCCCGCCTGCTCGAGCAGGCAAAAGTTCAAGACTTCGAAAAAGGTTCGTGGCTCGCCTGGTTTGGCCCGAGCACAAGCAATCAGAGTCGTGGAGTCGATCTACAGGATGAATCTGAAAGGGTGACAGGGAAGAAGATAGCCGAACCAAACTCTCCTACAAACTCTGCATGCTGCGATGACTTCTCAGGCTCTGTGAAGGCTTCCTGACGCGGCACTTGAACATCATTGAGCTAAAAATGTGTTCTTTCTCCTACTGTACTCTTTTGACGTTTACAGTTACTCTTGCGCCTTTACTTCGCAAAAACCAGGTCTTTCATTTTCCTTTAAACATGATATCACATGACTTCACCCGATTTACTAGCCACCAACATTCTTATACTGTATAGAAGCTGGGCTTCATTTGCTTTCCATGTCCATTCCATCCAAAATTATGTCTGCAAAAACTCGCATCCGGCCACCGCTTTGCCCGCCTTCTACCTCGCTGGGCTCCAAGAAACTATAGTCAAAGCGCCGGCTCACAGCATTCTCACCTTCCCCCACGGTGAGCCTGGTGCATCGGGTGCAATGGACTGGTGATCATCTGATAGGTCATTCAAGGTCCAACTCTTACTAGTAGCGTCCTTGTTTCTAATAGCGATGCCAGGAGCCCCCAGTAGCGTCCTTGCTCCTAGGAGCGATGCCAGGAGCCCCTAGTAGCTTCTCGTTACTAGTAGTTACTTGTTCCTGTGTGTGAATGATCCTGGTTGGTGATCTCGTGCGAATGTTCAACTCCGTTGGAAAACGACTACGTTGACATGATGGATGGACGTTTGAACCGTTTGTTTCTGGAGTGGCGCTGCCTGAAGGTCATCTCGACGCCTGGGTGAACCCACAACCGCAGCGAGCAGCTGCCTCTCATTGGCCAGTCAGGGTGGTTTGCTCCGAAGTTTTGGAACTCTAGATCCGACACCGCTCATTTAGCTGTGGCAAGGGTGCGAATGACGCATCGTTTGCCATCAAAATCCATCAAAGAATTTGAAAGCATAAGAATCAGAACCATCGTACATCTTCCTCTATCAAAATATATACAGTAGCGTGACTTTAGAAGAGGTTCTTCGCGTGTCTGGATGCACCAAGTGCGTTGTTGGTTTTGATTCCGGTTCCTTGAAGACGATGCTAGAAGGACCCTCAGGGACATGAAAGCCATGAAGCGTCGCAGGCTCAATTGACATGCCTAACCGGACCTGTACATGCACATCCTCACTGCAAAACGCCCTGTATAGAAAACCTTTCGTTCACCATAGTGTCAGTGAAAACATTGGCCCTTTATGCTCCCTCCAAAAAGAACACTAAACTTCCAATTGTTCAGTAAATTAATAAGGTCATCATACAGCTCTCTTGGTCTATACGTACTATACATGTAGTTCCCGCAGTGAGTGGGTAGACAGCCTTTTAATTTAAAGCATATAAGCGAATGTTCAATGGCTTTGCGGCTACAAAACGGGTGCCCAAATAAGAGCCCTTCCTTTCACATGGTAACCTGTCTTTTGGTCTGCAACTACGCTGAATGTTGCCATGCCTTTGCGTGCGCTAGCACAAATTCCAGACTAGCCTCGCTCATGATGCCCAGGTCGCAGCACTTACTGTGATGGCCAGACCTCTAACCCCGAAAGCATTACAGGAATGGCTCACTTGTGGCCCTGACAGTGGTGGCAAACGCGCGAGAGGTGCAAGGACAAAGGAACCAAGTGAACAGGGACAACCGATGAGTCAGGCCAGACCTCCTCATTATAACACCTAGGACGTAGGGCTCTTCTCAACCTCGATTGAATGTGCATGTGCACGTTTACACCGAGGCCCTGGCCGATGTGCGTGCAAGAGAAGAAAAAAGGATGAAATGACAGGACATGAACGAAACCAAATGACAGGGGGCACGGACAAGGCAGACAGGAAACCAACCAATATAACAAAACCTGGGGCACCTAACTTTGTTTTATGGATCCCCTTTGAAATTCATTTGGGTACTTTGGTAGCCCAATTTCAATCAATTTCATACTATAGATCGACGCCCCCATGTGGGGGTCTCTTTAAAATCATGCCCCCCAGCTCACGCACACGCTATAGAATCAAAGCCCCTTTGTCGTGAAGTGACAGCTTATATTTGAACTATTCAACACTAAAGTTTCACAACCCCCATCTCACAGACCGAATCCTTAGAATATTGTATGCTCAAAAAACTCTGATTCTATAGTGATCCGATGTGTGTTCGAAGAATGTTTCCGACAACATCCAGCAACGTCTTTCGGACGATGTGTGATTTCCGCCGATGTCAATTTTTCTTTCCGCTCTGGTCTGCCTGTTCATTTTGTTTGTTGCTTGCTTGTTCATTGCTAGAATCATGATCACTCGATGACTCATCAACATGTCTGTCACTAAAAAATAAAAGTCCCCATGTCACCAGTACAAAACTCACGGAAACATATATCGCAAGTTATAACACTTTAGAATCACAACCCCCAGGTCAACTAGGTCAAATTGCACCCTTGTCGGAAATTTCCCGTGGTTCCTTTTAGAATCGAGGAACCTGAGTGATTCGATTCTATAGTGCTATAAAACGGTTGCTGGGGAGTACCCAGTGGCCTGATTCCATAGAGGGAATTTTTAAGGGGATTTTTATGGTGTAATTTAACAGGCTGTGCACATGCACCGGAGCAATCGTAAGGGCAGCACAAAGTAGGTCCGGAAGGAGCTTACAAGTCAACTTCTCCGAAGTTAAAGCTTTCGAAGGAGCAACACCATCGACTCACCCCACCCCACCTGGCACTGGGAGTGGTGCAGTGATCCCTTCCTCCTGGGCCATGCTGCGGGCAGCCAGGCAAAGCTCCAACCTCTGCGTGGCGGTGGTTGGTGGGAGCCACTTGAAGCCTGCGAACTGAGAAGTCGATATGGCTGCTCTGCGCATCATTTCTTGACTTGAGCAGCACGGGCATGGGAAAGGCCCATTTGTTGGAGAAAAACAATTCCAACTATAAGGCACTCTCCGTACTAAGGCATGCTATTCCTGAAGTTTCTTCATAGGGGACTGGGCTGTGAGATCACCCACCGAGTACAAAGATCCAAAAAACATGTACACAACAAATACTCCTAGTAGCGTCCTTGCTCCCAGGAGCGATGCCAGGAGCCCCTAGTAGCGAGGCAAAATAAACGTGACATCCACAGCTGACCGGGCACCCGACTGCATGGTGGGCAACGAACAGTGAAAACTCCGGTGTGATCGAATGCCCGAGCAGTCCACACGGGCCTCAGTCTGGCGAATCAGGCCTTCATTAACAGGGCTCTTCACGTGAAGACCCTTTTTTTGACCTATCGTCCTTTCGTGTTTTCTTCCTTCTCAATCTCTCCTTTCTTTGTTCTCTTGTATTCTCATGTCGTCCTTTTCTCACTTTGGTTGTCGTTCTGACAAGAACAACTCAGAAGTTTAAGTTTCCCTTCAGAAAAGAAATGTGAGCTATACCGCGTCCAAATACTAGAAGCTAACTAGTCGGAGCTACTCCCCTACTTACTGAAGTAAGGAGTCAAGGCCACGGGGAACAAAGCAACAACCCTGCAATGCCCTGCAAATTCTTACCCCGCACCGGGTCTGATGACATGACTGGCTGCGCACCTCACGTTCCTGGTTCAGGACATCGGCCATGCGCTTCTTCAAACCTCTGCAGTTCCATCTGACACTGCGGCAGTAAACCTCGCAGCGGATTGGACGAAGCCAGGTCGCATCTGGAGTCTCAATGAGCCTTACTGATTTCTCCAAAGCAGCAACTTTGAGCAATGGTGGGGTAAAAGCAGTTTCCCAACAGTGTTGAAATCCTTGAAAAGGCTTAAACAGGCAAACTCAGTGTTCAGTGCACCTGCAAACCAGGTCTGAGTGACACTGAGATCGTCGATCCAACCAACCAGGGCTCCGGCATTGGCCGCCAGCTGGGTATTACTCTCGATACCTCAGTCTTTGCAGCAGTGTAGTTATCTCACCCAGGAACGGGCCTAGGGCCTAGGAATGTGCTCATCCAGCTCTGCCAAACGGCCAACTGGATGGAAGACTAAAACACATTCTGCGCAAATGCCATTCCGTGGTTCGGGGACATGCAATCATTAGACACCTGGAGTGTACCCGGCCATTGTAATATTGTGAGAACACACTGAACACACACACACACACACACTGAGGGAATCTTAGCAAGGGCACCTTCAATGCGTGTTCCCAAGACCATGGCTAAGTAGAGTAAACGGTGGTCAACAGTGTTCCCACATCTCGCCCAATCACTGTAGGATGCTGTGGATTGTTATGGTTGCTTGCCCTGCGATGTTGGCGACCGACAGACTTCTGGGCCAATGCAATTTGCAATGTCAAGGGTAGATGGTACCCTCTTCTCCAGCGCTGAGTGACCTGGTGAATATACGTGGAAGAGATTCTTGTCAAGCAATGTTACACCGGAACTCTGCTGGGAAGGCTGGGAAGCCCGACGGTGCAAGTTCTCTCGGATGGCAATCCGAAGGTCCTGGAGGCTTCCATTTCAAGTTGTGTCCAGATTTACAGTCATATACAGTCTTACATCCTCATCAGGATATGCATCTGTCTGGTTTCATCTGACTTTTTCAAGGACGAATACATTCCAAAGGACTGGAAGTGTGACAGTTTGAAAGGGTGCTTAGGCTTATGTCACACTTATGTCAACTAGCAGCTAGTCAAGAGAGATTGGGACAGTATACAGAGTAGCCACAGATCATGTGGTACAAATCACATGTTGACCAGGATTCCTTTCCAACAGAACAGCTTTCCGAGCTTGTGACATCCTGCATCCTGACATCTTCATGAGAATTATATAAGGCAACAAAGTACATGACCCTTTGGCCCCAAAGCAAATACTTACAGGCCCACATGGATTTGATGATTTAGTTGCTGGTGAAAACTATATAAAAATGTTGCCCCTGCCCGACTGATGTCCACTCCTGGACTCTTTCCTGTGTGCTTGCTCCTCTTTCACCAGCCTGCAAGTTACGAAGGTGGAGGCAGGAGCTGAAACTATTTAACTGGTGGAACCAGTGGTCGAAGTGGCTTCGGAGTTTTCATCCGTACTTTTTGATATGTTTCTGTTGCAAGAGTACAATGAAACACGACAACATGCATGATTGTGGGTAATACCCAGACTTCAGACTTGCTTCCCCACGTGGAACATTTCATTTCATACAATGATACGTGGGATGAAATCCCAAGGCTGGCAACCCGTGTATTGTACTATATACAATAATTATGTATATATAATACTTAAAACACATATATATATATTATATTATATTGTATTATATTATATAAATCCTTGAGCACCTTCCCACAAGTACTACCTGAGAAATAGGCAACACACACACACATATCAGTTTTTGAAAAATGCGGTGCCCTGGATCCCTACCGGTTTTTCTCTCTCCTCGGGGGTCCCGAATAACTCCATGGATCCACTCGCTCTTCCCACCTTTGCAAGCAGTCGGCGACGCTGTTTTCCATTTCTCCACGCCTTTGGCTGAGTGACCGTGGTCTCTGGGACGCCAAGTTGCACGTTGGGAGGGCCACAAGATGAGCAAAGTAGTGGGAGGGCCACAAGCTACAGTAAGAGTTTCTTTTCGCAAAACTGTCGGCTTTCAAGGCCAAAGTGGAAGTGAGGCATTTGTAGAATTGCATAGCCAGCTACAATCATCCAGTAGCTGTATGTCGATTACAACATGTTCTTTTGGTCAGCATTGTCATGACTTCGATCTTGAATCCAAAAAACACAGTCTTCAGTCTTCAGATCGTTCACCTAGTTATCTCTGAACAAATCTGCCACGTCTTTGAGACATGTCCACCTCATGTATGATGTCCAAACAATGTGCCGACCGTACAGCCTGTGCCGACCTGAAATGATACCACTGGGCAGCCCTACACCGTTTGTATGCGCTCTTCGACAGTTTGCACTGACCTGCCATGGGACTGGACCAAGTACTAGGAGCAAGGAACTACTAGGGTGGCTTTTGGTTGGACCTGTGCATCCCATTTCAGGACCGGTCTGGCCAAGTGAAGTGGAAATTCTACTGTCCAGTGGAGAATGTGGATTTCAAATGATTTCAAGAGGATTCATGCCTCTCTAGAGAAGGAGCAAAGAGCTGAATGGTGATGAATCAAACCAAACCAAGCTGAATTCTGCCCCCTACCTAGAAGCGATGTGGGTGGATTGGGTAGAAGATCTTCAAGCTAATCACCTCTCTCTTCGGCCCTCCAGCCTCTCCAAGTCTGCTGTCGACTGCACCAGCTTAGAAGACACATCCTCCAGTCCGCCCTGTGGCACCGGCATGGTAGCCGTCGTCGTCTGGACTCGTGTAAATCCCGTTGTCTTGCATGTGCTTTCCATTTTAACAAACTGGTGTCCATTTCTTGCAACT